>CAJNIZ010043184.1:25394-58127 GCA_905231905.1 Symbiodinium pilosum
CAAGAAGTCACAAGCGAACCAAATTGAGAAGTCACAAGCGAACCCCGGGAGAAGTCACAAGCGAACCCTCTACCGTCTTGAGACTCAACACCTGCACAAGAAAGCATGAAGGTAGGAGGGGGAGTATGTATTAGGTGTGGGGCAGGTTTATTACGGTATAGAGGGCCCCGATTCAAGGTACCTCCAACCTTCCAGAAGCAAAGCCAGGACACAGATGTTCGTGGAGATGGCAGACGGCCCCTGTACACCTTCGCGTGCCCCTAGTTTCCAACGTCGGGACGTTCTATACCTGAGCTGGACAGGACTGTCGAAGGATTTCGAGGACTTTGGATTCAATTTAAAATCCTGGTTTCAAGAGCGTCCTGAAACTAGCCGTAAACCATGCAAAGCAAAATCTGCGGCAACCTTTATTAATGGCGGATGTCACAACTTTCAGGTTACAACTCACCTCCTAATTATCAAACACGACTCATGCTCCAACATAATTCAAGTGGCCGCCAATGGGGAATATTCAACATCAGGGGGTCGGTGAGACTGTTTGGATTTAGGGGAAAGCCTAATCTACCACCATAACCTTCTGATAGCCCTGTATAGGAAGATACTTGTAGGCTTCTGAAGGGGGGTCGAAGTACCCTAAACTACAATTGTCTCAAGTATAGTTTCACTTGTAGTCCCCCTGACATAGATAGAATATGGCTTTGGATAGATTACAATCAGATCCCCATACACACATATTCTATCTACTTAAGGGTGACTATATGCCTACATACCCATGAAGCTGCAAGTCGAGCACCCTACCGCCCTCCTCCAAACATGGAACCCAAAAAGGGGCCTACAAAGACCAAGGGGGGCCTATATATAAGGTTGCACCGTAATAATAATCTAGGAATAATAACAGTGTTAATTTTAGTAATAATAGCAATGGTGTTCGTACTAATAGTATTAATGGTAATAACAACACTATCATGTTGGTTTGCGCGGGGGCAGAAACCCCAGGTTCCCTTCGGGAGTTGCTCATGTGGGCTTAGGGTTTAGGGTTTAGGGGTAAAGGGAGGATGAAGGTAGGTGGGATGAAAGGAACATGGCCCTACATGAGACGGCTTTCCTCCCTAACGAAACCCTAAACCCTTAACCCTAAACTCATCCCACCTTTGAAGCTTTTCAACCTCCCTCAACCCTCAAACTGGAAGCTCCTAAAACTTGAAATCCTAAGCCTTGAACCCCTAAAGCTGAAAACCCTTAGCCCGAAACCGCGCAGCCCCTCAACTCCAAGCCTGCAATCCCTTGAAGTCCTTCACCCTAGACCATAAACCTAAACCCCAAGGCTTAGGGTTTACTACGTGGGACTTAGGACCCCTATTAAGGGTTAACCCTTAGGTACCCATAATAGGAATATGAGGGAATCTCAAAGGGTTAAGGGTCTAAGGTCCAAGCTAAGTCCCAAGGAGTTTAGGGTGCAAAACACTAACCTTCAACCTCGTTCTCTGCCTCTAGAGAGCCGAGATGCAAGCCTACCAGGCGCAACCTTTGCTCCCAGGGCGCTTAGGGTTTCAGGGTCGAATGGTTTAGGATTTAGGGTTGGGGTTTAGGGTTTCAGGGTTTAAGTGTCTAACGGTTTGCAGTTTAGGGTTAAGGGTCACACGTAATGTTCAATATGTCACCCCCCATTACATAAGGTCTACTCCGGGGAACCCGTAATGTTGAGGGTGGTGGACGCTTAAGATTCCTGAAGCCGTAAGTATGATGGAATCAAGGGGACTTTGCGGGGGTTTAGGCATTCGGAATACTGCAAAGGACGCCTTTTAACAGGAGGAGGATTTTGGTACCAGCCCCCAAAATGAGGACCCTACAACTATCGTTTGAGCTATAGTCTAAACTAGTATCCCCCTTAATAACAGATATAGTAGTCCCCTATATAATCCCCTACATACATCCCCCTTTAAGGAGTTTAGACTATAGCTCATCTGAATCTCAGGGGATCCTTATCATAGTGGCTCTGGCCACCAAAGTCTTCCAATTTGATAAGCCTTGGATAATTTGAACCCTTAACCCTAAACCTTCAACCCTAAACCCTAATCCTCAAACTGCTTAAGGGAGTGTAGGGGAGTGGATCCCCATAAGAACCCCTATATAATCCTCTATAACAATCGCAACATTCCGGGCTGAAGGGTGTAGGGTTTGGGTGTTTGGGGTTCCTAGATTCACTCCACCGGGGGTTTCAAAATTTAGGCGTTCCTTTTTGGAGAGTGCTTTAGAATAAGCACTTAGGTTCTGTTTACGGGTTTCTCAGCAAAAGGTGTACATTTTGGGACGTTGGAAATATATGAGCTGTAGTCTAAGCTCCCAGTATCCCCCTTAATAACCCCTGTACTACTCCCCTATCTAACCCCCTACATATACCCCCTTTAAGGAGTTTAGACTATAGCTCATATAAGGACTCTGAGGCAACTTTTGGGGGTTTCCCTTCAAAGCTCTCAATAACCTAAACCCTAAACTCTTCTCGAGGGCTTGCTATGAGCGACTTCCAGCTCCCTCAAATGAGATGTGTAAGGGGTATAGATGTAGGAATGGCTTTTGGAGCTTACATGGGAATTTTCTAAAAGCAGAAGGAACCCCAATCTGGACCCCAGAATACTATAACAGTTGCTATTGGGATCCCTTAAATGGAAACCACCATGAAAGTTGCAATATACATGGTAACTCCCCTCCTGCAGCTCCCTCCCCTAAACCCTAAACCCTAAACCCTAAACCCTAAAACTCCCTCCGAAAAGGCAAGGAGCATGCTTCCAGCTCCTGTGGATCTTTCCTCAGTGCTGCGGGTTCAGGCGAATTGGCGACGCGGAGGCGTTGTGGATTGGGTGGATTGCAGGCACCTTCGAGAAAGCATCGGGGCATCATGGAAGGTCAAAACTACGATACAACTCTTGGGAAGTATTATTCTACTGAAAGGGTGTGTGTGCGTGTGTGATTTGGGCTTCTGCAGGACGCTTCTTTGGAACTCGCTATGGACTAGTGTTGGGGGGGTTAAGGATAACGTCCGGCAGGCTGTTCTCGAGCCCTCCTCAAGTTTCAACCCAAATCGCGGGGTCCTCACGTACTGGTTATGTACCCTATACAACAGCTACAGTCAATATTTCGTACATAATTTTGCCTCGAACACAGGTTTAGGGTTTCAGGGTTATAGGGTTCTTATGGTTTTTAGGGTCTAATTATAGGGTGTATGCGGGTTTTAGGGTTTTAGAACTCCTCCGTTCACTTCAGTTTAGGGGACGACATGCCTCCATGTACCTTATCCACGCCCCTGAAATTTAAAATCCCTAAGTATCGCTATATGCCTCTATATCCCCGCATATACATCCCTACAGAACTCCTCATAACTCCTTGAAAGGAACCCCTAAACCCTAAATCCCCAACCGTAAACCCTAAACCCCAAACCCCCAACCCCTAAACCCGTAACCCTATTCCCCAAACCCCCCAACCCTAAACCCCCAACCCTAAACCCCAAACCCCCAACCCTAAACCCCCAACTCTAAATCCTAAACCCCAAACCCCCAACCCTAAACCCTAAACCCAAAACCCTGCTTATGAGCTTCGACTGCTGGGGCTCAGGGGAAGTCGGGGATGGAATATAGGGTAGGGCTTAGGGTTTAGGAGTTAGGTGTGGATTTAGTGGGTGATACGGATCCCAAGTTACTTCAGGTTAGGACTACCACCATCCAGCTTATAGCCTTACTTACATCTGTCCATGAGCCTCTTCTCACTGCACCGATATATAATGATTGCAAAGGAGCCAGGTAGTATAGGGGGCAGGGTGGTAGGGGGACCCCATAAGAACGCGGCAGGGCTTCATCTTGGGAACCTCCAGGTTTCCCTCCCTATAGTGCTTTGTATATTAGGGGAATATTCATTACTTGTGCTGTAGGGGGTTCAGTATTAGGGGAAGGAATTATAGCTTGGGGTCTGTTGGGTCTGTGCCCGGGTAGCCCTTCAGGACCTGTGAATTTCCGGGTGAAGAGTCAGGGCTTATGCCCTACCCTAAGCCCTAAAGCCTTAAAGGGTATAGGGTCTATGGTTTAGGGTCCAGGGTTTAGGGTTTAAGCCCTGATTCAGCAACGCCTGGAAAGAAGCCTATACACTGCAGCATCAGAGTCCGACGTAGACTTAGCATCTTATAATGACACCCAACGGCCCAACAACTGGTTGACCTGATATTCACTACTTGGAGGTTCATGGGACTTAGCAACTAATTATAATTGGGCTTATAACCCTACTTGTATAAGTAGGGTTAAAATCCCAGTTATAAGTAGTTACTACGTCCCATGGGCCTCCAAGTAGGTCCCCCCGGAGTGACCCATAAGCCTTCTTTAAGTAGCCTTAAAGAATCTGAAATAGGGTAGCATGCGCAGGTGGTGGGGGCTGGCTAGGGAAGCCACCTTAAACCCTAAACCTTGAAGCGTAAACCCTTAACTTCGAACCCCAATCCCTAAACCTTGAACCCTAAACCCAAAGCCCTAAACCTTAAACCCCGAAAAACTTTCAGACCCGCCTGGTGATTCAATACATTCACCGGGTGTCACTAGGCATGCTTTTCCTCAGCTGCAAGGATTGTCATCCTGATGGCTCCGTCTTGAGTCCCAAATAGGGTTTAGGGTTTGTCTCTGGGTTGGCCCCTAAAGCCCATTGAATAATATTAGTATCTAGGGTCCCTTATTAAAGCCATTCGGGAAAATATTACATATCCCAGGGGCCTACCCAGGTCTTGGGTCCCAAATACAGTACGCCCCCCTCAATTTTTAGGGGCTATCCAAACGAGGAGGGTATAAAAAGAGGGGGCCCAAATTTTGACAACCTAATGTAGACCCATGATTAATAAACCTCCTCCGTTTAAGGGCCTTAAACTTAGGATACCTATTATAATCCCCACTAAATACCCCTATTATACTATAGTAGTTTCCATTTTCTTTTCCATTATCCTTAAACTCCCTTACTATAATCCCTGTTAAGGGGAGGGGGTTTATGAATCACGGGTCTGGGCTACCGGTTTCAGATTCCAGGATCCTCGTAGTGTAGGGACGAGCATGCGGAGGAAGGTTTCAGGGTGACGGATTCAGGGTTTAGACGTGTGCTATTCAAGGAATCATGTGAGCTATGGTCTAAACTCCTAGTATCCCCCTTAGTAACCCCTATAGTAGTCCCTATATGATCCCCTATATTCCCCCTTTAAGGAGTTTAGACTTTCGCTCATGTCAACTAATCCGCTGCCACTTCCCCCTGTATAGCTGCTGCGGGTGGCTTCTTATCAGCAGTGGCCGCAGAAGAAATGCGTAGGTGGTGGTTCTAGTGGTAACCCTAAACCCTAAACTCTAAACTAGTAACCAGGGGGTCTAGTAGGAGCACCAAGGGGGCAGGAGTAGCTTGTTTGTACATACGTACCCATGTACAAGATCGCACAGAAGATCAGACAGCAATAGTACTGGTAAAAGACATGATCGCCTTCCACTACTTGCTTGCCAAGTTCCTAAAAACAACGACCTAAACCCGAAACCCCAGAACCTAAAGGCACTCAAACCCGCGTGGGAGTGTCTCAAAACAAACAGGTTTAAGGGTTCAAGGTCCTTAAAGAATCCTGAAGAAACTCCTGCAACGCAGGTGCATATGCCCATAATCCTTGAGCGGCATCTCTTTTGAGAATGCGCCCTCACACGCCCTAAAACTTAAACCTACCGTGGATGGAGGAAGTCTTGCACCCCTAAACCCTAAACCCATCTTACACACTAAGAGTTAACCTGCATTGAGGATCCCAAGTGTTGCAAGGTTTCCTCAACACCCCTGTCGCAGACCCTGTAATTCCCAATAACATGGTAGTTTCCATTTTCGTTTTCTTCCTCGCTTCCCTCCTAGCCTCTCTCGAACTGACATGTTGAACACCCCTCCCCCGTAAACAACCTCAAATCAACTCTAGTTGAGCCTCATTTGGGGTCTATTTTGGGGGAGGGGACTAAAGGGGGCGTGCAGTCTAGGAGCCCATCACCTAACCAAAGCCGACATGGTAGGTTGTGGAAGCCCCATGCCCTATATCTCTGTTTATCCCTATACTTCCCTATCTATTCCACCATATCCCTGTATGACCCCCTACATACCCGTCTAGTATACTTAGCCGACATTACCCTTGAGAGAAAAAAGATCCTTCTTGCATAAATATAAGGAATCCCATACCAAACATCAATAAAGGATCCCTAACATTGATCCAGTAAACCCCTAAACCCTAAAGCCCTAAACCCTAAACCCCTAAACCCTAAACCCCTAAACCCAAAACCCCTACACCCTAAACCCTAAACCCCTAAACCCCTAAACCCCTAATTGGACCCCAAAAGTTCTCTCGGATGCCATGATCAACGCCCAGCAGCGACTGGGCGCGGACGGCCGCCTCCTTGCTCTGCCTCTTACGCTGCTTAGCCATCTTCCGATTCCTCAGATTTTGGGGTTTCAGGGTTTAGGGTTTAGGGGTTTAGGGTTTAGGGTTTGGGGCTGAGGGTTTAGGGCTTAGGGGTTTAGGGGTTAGGGGTTTAGGGTTTAGGGTTAAGAGTTTTTTTGGGGTTCAGGCCTCAAGCACCATCAAGTTGTTTGGGCTTGTGGTTAAAAAACTGTACCTTAAACGCCTGAACCCTAGACCCTTAAGTAAGCACCACAACCCTAAACCGTCCCTTCCCCCCCAAGGCACAGATGAATACAAAACAAAAACTACAGTTCAACATTTCAAAGGGAAACTCGCGCAAAACCCACACACAACTCTGGACCTGAACCCTATGCAGTTTGTATACACCCTAAACCCTACACCAGCCCCCGAGCCTAAACCCTAAACCCTGAAGCAACCCTAAGCCCTTAACCCACTGCAGCCTTAGAGCTTTCAGTTTTGAAGTTATGGGATTGGCCTTTGGCTTGATTTAATAGGAGCTTCCGGAAAGTTCGGGGTACCTCTCAAGGGGATATAGGGGTACATAAGGGACTATTTAAGGATTCAGGGTGTCCAAAATTTAAGGTACCATTTTTAGGGGCCCCCCTCGCGAGGATTAGAGGATTCTTGGGATCTTCATTGCTTCCCATACCATTCGAGTATGTCAGGTTTGGGTTCGAAGGTGCCATTCACTGTTTGCGCTCGGAATGGGCAATTCATTAGACTTAGTAACTTCTAAGTCTAAAAACCCTACTGATAGTTGGGGTAACCTTTGTAACTGCAGAAAGGGGACTCCGAAGCTGCGTTCTAAGCTCAGTAATAAAGGGTTACGAAGTCCCATTGACCCTAAACCCAAACCGCAAACCCTCCAACTTATGGGCGCATGAGCGCCTGAGGCGTGAGGGCCCATACTAGGTCCCATAATGTAGACCCGTGATTAATAGACCCCTCCTTTTAGGGGCCTTAAGATTAGGATCCCTATTATAATCCCTATACCTTAAACCCGAACCTGAATATGAGGATCCCTATTAAGGGGAGGGGGGTCATTAATCAAGGGTCTGGCTTTAGGTCCAACCTCAGATCTCGGGCTTAGGGATGAGGACTTGGGGGTTACCGGCTGGGATCTAAGGTTTCGAGTCTAAGGCCTGGAGTCTGAGGTTTCGGTTTGAGGGTTTCGGGTGTTAGGGTTTAGGGTGAATTCTGGGTATGAGGTTTCGATTTTTGTACTTCCTTGACATGGAGGGATGTCTAGTGACTAGTGTGCAGTATGGAAACAGCAGTACCACATCCGCATCAGATCTGCTACATTGACCCCAAATGTTCCGCTGGCAACCACAATCTTTGCTGTAGCTTATGTGGAGGTTTAGCTGGATCCGAACTCATATGCGCTCCTCCTGGGATTATCTCAAGGGGTGCCGAGGGTGTCTACATGCCATGGTTTTTGTTCATGGCGATTCTTGAAAGCGAGCTCGTAGCTTAGGGGTGGGACCCTGAACCTGCTTCATAGTAAGGATGCCATTCAAAACTTTCATCTTGTGTTCCCCAGAACTTTTTTTTTGGATGGATTCCAAGAACATTTCAATCAAGGCACAGAAACCATAGCCGTAAACCCTAAGCCTTGGAGTCTAGGGATTTCAGGTAGATTTTCAAGGGACCTCCAGATGGGACAGAATTTGCAAGTAAACCTCTAGCTTCCCTTGTCAATAATTACCTTCTACATGTCCTTCTCAGGGGGTCTGTCTTATCGGGTCCGCTACAAAATATCCAAACCCTAAACCCAATGTCTCGCATAACCCCTCTAAAGGGAGGATGATGAGACAGGGCTGGCAACGAAGTTGGGGCTTCAGAGTCTACGGAGTTCGAGGTCATAGCAGGGTCGGGTTCATGGTTTGGGGTTTTCAGATGGACCTCCAGAACGAACGGCAGCAGCCTATCTTTGTCTCTCCCATTCCCTGCTTGTTTCTGAATTTCTTTCCATGCCCTCGTCCTCCAATATGAAAGTTTCCATAAGGGTGTTCGGACTTGGCGGAATGAAGGCGTTTGGATTGATTAGTTAGTACCCTCAACCCTGGACCCTAAACCTGCAAGGATAGAATGAGCACCTTTGTTCAGGGAACAATTGGTGGAGGTAGCCTCCAAAATCCCAAGCCTTACGCCCCAAGACCTCAACCCTAAATCCTAAAACCCTAAATCCCGAGCCCTCAATTTTCAATCCCGAAGCCCGCCTACCCTGCCCGGAACCCCCAAGAGTGCCCAGTAGAGACCGCAGTCCTCTTTGAAGGAAGGAGGCTACATGGGCTTCCATGTCAGTTTGCGACAGGGTAAACCTAAACTCCAAATCCCAAGCCCTTAAACCCAACATCCTAAATCCTTTGCCGCAACCCTACAGTCTACATCCTATATTCTGGCTCAGAGCCTTCAACCCTAAATCCAGCGCCCTTGACCAAGGTGCTGAAACCTCCGCTTGGACAGTTCCCCGTCAATGCAGAGGTGGCAATGCAGGCCTTGTTCAGGAAAATGAATTGAGGGCTTCCCCCATTGAGGGGTCCTCATTACTAGGGGATCTCATTTTTGGAGCATCACGTTGGGGATTTCCTACTTGGAGGCACATGGGCATCAGTAACTACTTATAACTGGGCTTCTAACCCTACTTAGAACTTCCCTAAATGGGCTTATGGGGGTTACCCCAATTATAAGTAGGGTTATAATCCCACTTATAAGTAGTTACTAAGTCCCATGGCCAAGTAAAAAACAGTTTTCAAGGACGCTAATTCGGAACATGCGGGGACTTTTTGGGGGATCATGGGGGTCCCTACTGTGCACGGAGGAAATCTTGCACAGCTCGGGATCCGCAATAGACCGTATTTATTTCCCACCGATAAAGTATATAGGTAGGGTACTGCCCCCACCCAGTAACAGTCTTTATTAGGGGTCCTATTAAGGGCTATATATCACCGTAATATAATTATTATCCAACTGTTACTAAGGGGGGGCAGTACCAAATATATAGGGTGCCGCATGATTTCTTCCTCCCTCTACAGAATGAAACATTGTATCGTAGAGTGGGGACAATATAGAGATACTCACCAATCCCATGCGGCGGCGATCTAGGGTTCAGGGTTCAAGGGGTTGTAACATCCTTATCCGTACTCCCGTGGACGCTACACCCCAATAACCTACGTAAAACGGTCCTACCAATCCAAATATGAGTCTCCAAGTCCCCTCAAGTAGGGTTATGATTGCATTTTACGGTTTTAGCCGCAACCCACCCAGTAACAGTTGGATAATAACTATAAGACGAAGCCATGAAAAATAAAGCCTTCAATACATCCCCGGGACGAAAGTTTCGACATGCGACGGATCTTCCTGGTGGTCTGCGTGTACGGCGGAGCAGCGGAGAGGGCAAAAGTGTCATGTTACGTGGCCACCGTGGCTGAATAGTTAATTTCCGGGACTGAATTCATGCTATTTTAAAGTTCCCGGCGGAGAGTCTGCGCTAGGAGTCTAAGGGGGAGAGGGGTTGCCACAGCCTTAGACATGAAACTTCACCCCATGTGGCGAACTTTTGTCCTGTTGCAGTATTACCTCATTGTGGACTGTTGCTGGGTGGGGGCAGTACCGAACTCATACCTTATACGCAGGTTCGTCAGCTCTCAAGCTTTTCCTGGAAGTTGAGGACAAGTACAGCTATAGTTAGGCCCCTATTTTTTGGCCTGAAAACTTGAATATGAACACAGTCCGCTCACCTTCCCTGATAACAAACCCGCACCCAGAAAAAACATGTGTACATATATATATACACATAGTAAATCATATTTGGGGAATATTTCTTCTGCAGAACATAGACCACCTCCTGGTCTCCCTTGAATAATCTGCTCGTACTCATGTCAAGCACCCGCCCACGCCCCCCAATATAAAACATTTTCCCGACAAGAGACCTTATGTATTTGAGGAAATGTAAGTGTGGGTGGGGGTGTTTGATATCTGCCGACCTCTGGGGGGGCGTGTTGGACGGCTGCGCTTCGCTTGGGGGACCCCACATCTGCGGCAACCGACGGAGCCGACTTCCCCCCCATTTGCCCGGCCCCCCCAGGAGATTCTTCAAAAAACGTAGAAAAGATGTTTTTGTTTAAGGTTTCTTGGGGCCTGGGCCCTTGGGGGCCCGGGTCCTAGGCCCCTGGGGCCCGTGCCCAAGAGTCTGACACTACTGAAAAGAGCAAGGCTGCGGAGCCCCGGCAGCCTAGCTGAACTAGCGTGACAGCTGCTGCAAACATCAAGGTTTAGGCTTTAGGGTTTATAGGGTTTAGGGCTACCGCCGTTTTTGCTTTTGCGATTTCTCCCCCTCTAGGCTCTTAAGTTCGTGCGAAGGGATGACCTACTAATAGAAAGGGCAGGGGCTTGATTGCTGGTGCTTCCAACCTCAAACAGGAATCTTAGAAGGGACTATCCTCTTTCCTGTTCTACAACAATCCCTTGGTGAAATACACCCCCGGGTATCTAAAACCATAATCGTGAGTGGACGGGCTGTCTTCTAAATATGAGTGGAAGACTTAACTGATTGCACCCTTAACCCCAAATCCGAAATCGCTAAACCGTCAGTTTCCGAGCAGGTGGGTCCTTGATGCATCCCGAAATATAAGATGATGCTACAAAGACCCTTTAATGGGAACCCCCTCCACTCTTTGCAAAGGCCCTCCCCTCCCCCAATCGTAAAGTGCACACCACTCACTGCCTATGATACACAGCCTCACTATAGTACCGTATAATATTGAGGGGAATTCGTATTGAGAAGGGACCCTGAATCTTAGTAATATAGTCGCTTGCATTGTCTTTCCATTCGCCTTTATACCGCCAACTCCTACACCCTGAGCCTTGAACCCTCAACCTTGAACCCTACACATTGACCTCTTTTCGGGGAGGTTTATTGCTAAGGGGGGAGGTGACTTCTCTTTACCACCCAAGTGGCAGTCTGCGCCCCTGGTGCAACTGCCGGGTCTCCAGTACCTTTCGGGTACATAGGGTGTAATGTTTAGGCTCAGAAAGCAGGGCTCCTTACATAACCCCCCTAAACATGGTGAATCATGAGCCTTCTGACCAACAAAAGGTGATGATTGATACACACAAACCAGGAAACAAAGGGAGCTCTACTTCAGGAAGCAGGACTTCTTGTAAATTACAGTCCCCCTCGATTTAGGGTCTAGGATCTACCCTCCCATAAACTAGTTTTGAACCCTCTCGCATTCGAAAAACATCAATTCGAATCAATTCTATGTAGGCCCGCGTGCCAGCTCCCATGTTAGTTTAGCGGAGGGTGACTCTTTAATCACAGACAAACTGGCGCAGTTGAATGTCTCTTTTGGTTCTGGCGCCCCAAGACAAAGGGATCCCAAAACTAAAGTCCAGGACAACAGACCCCACAGGGGGGCACCTCACATGAGACTCATGTTCACAATATATATATATATATGTATGTTTCTGTACGTGTGTGCATATGCATATGTATATATATACACGTATTCACATCCCACCCCTGAAAAGGTCTCATAAATACACATTTTAAAGTCCCACCCTGTGTTACCTTGGCCGGAAGAGGCCCTGGATGAAGGCCCACGCCAAGATCAAACTCATCACCCTCTACCTTGAAGCCCGAAACCACAAACACTACTCTTACCTTTGGTTAGCTGAGAATAGGGTTTAGGGTTTCAGGTGGGAATGAAGGAATGTACAAGAAAATGGAAACAACTATAATGGGTTAAATACGGACTCGTATAAAGATCCATTCCTTCATTCCTATTCAACCAAAAGCCAGTACCAGAATACGCCATAAAGCATAAAAGGGGTCCTAAGAGCATTACGGTGTGTTCCTGAATCAAAGGGTTTGGGCTCCCTGGGTACAGGGTTCTAAACCCTAAGCCCTATGGGTTCAGGGTTAAAGCCCACATCTCCCTTGTGTTAGATCGGGAATGGAGGCATGGGCCTAAATGGACGATTGTCGGGGGTTATATAGGGTTTAGGGATTAGGGTTTATTCCACATTCCCTAAATATTACACACCAGGTACTTGTAGGGTCAGGGAGACTTAGAAAATAGAGTAAGAACTCCTTTTCCCACACAGTTTCCCTAGCTATTCCCATTAGTAACCTAGTGAAGCTCCCCTGATCCTCCAAATGACCTATAGTCTAAATTCCTAGTGTCCCCCTTAATTAATAAGCCCTAAACCTTCAACCCCAAACTTTAAACCCTAAATCCTAAGCCCTCAAGCCCATATAAACTTACCATTACTTAGGGCCCCCCAGATTTCCTTAATTTCAAAATTTCAAAACCAAAATGACCCACCCAAACCCGAAGTAACGCTAAACCCCAAACCCTAGACCCTAAACCCCTAAACCGCTAAGTAATGGTACTAAACCCAACGCCAAGGAGAAGAGAAGGTGCCATGCACAAGGACGGCATTGGCCAGCATCGTGCAGTGCAGATCCAGTGGACTCCGATGGCAGCAAGCCTCATGCACATGCACAGTTGTGGGGTTTAGGGATCAGGGGTTGAGGGATCAGGGGTTTAGGGATTAGGGTGTAGGGATTAATCAGGGTTTCGGGTTTAATGTAGACCCATGATTTATAATTCCCTTCTTTTAAGAGCCTTAGTATTAGGAACCTTATTCTTATAATCCCTATTAAGGGGAGGGGGTCTATTAACTAGGGGTCTACATTAGGGAGTTTAGGGTTTAGGGTTGGGCACCCCTGTGGGGGTTCCCAGAAGTGGATATAGGGGTATATAGGGACCATATGGGGACGATCTTGGGTTCAGGTTTTTAGGATTGGGGTTTCCCAGAATTAGGTGTGCCGTTTTAGGGGTCTCTATACAAAGGGCTCTAGTATTTAGAGTCTATGTTGGGCAGCAAGCTGCATCCAATATAAGGGGAGGCGATCACTCAAACTTGTTGGGGGACCGATGCTCAGTTTCTTTTAAGTTCCAGAAAATGTGGGTCCCCTAAACCCTAAAGCCCAAAGCCTAAACCCTGAACTGAGAACTCGAAACCCAAAACCCTAGAGCCTAAACCCTAAACCCTAACTCCTAAACCCCTAACCCCTTCAGGAGCCCCCATAGCCAGGACTACTTTGGGCCAAAATTTTGTGGTCGGAAGCAGCAGCTTTCGAGCCAAGGCTTGCCTCTGCTTAAAGAGCTGGTTTAGGATTTTGGGTTTAAGGGTTTAAGGCTTTAGAGTTTAGGGTTTAAGGGTTTAGGGGTTCAGAGTTTAGGGTTTCAGGGTTCAATTTGGGTTTAGTAGGGGCTGAGTGGTGGAGTGAACCTAGCAACGAAAGGGATTCCATGCGGATGCTGTTGATGGAGGCAATGCCGCACCACCATAAGACACTCTTCCTCGGATTTATCGTACTTTGCTGTAATAATAATGGTGGTAATACTCATACCAGTAATAATAACAATAATAATGGTAATAGTAGTAGTAGTAATAGTAATAATAATTGTAGCAATAATAGTACTACTAGTAGAAGTAATAATACGAGTAAATGCTAATACTAGTTCCTCAATTCCCTTCCTTCTCTGCCTGACGTGGCTGTGGGGGCGGAATAGCCGCACCCTGGGTGCCGAGGCTTTTTCCTGGTCTGATTTCCTCAATCTTCTGTGATTAAGTGGGGGCTTCCCCAAAATTAGGAGTACCATGATCCCAATAATAAGGACTATAATATTTGGAGATCTACATTGCGGTCCGCCTACAAGTACATTAACTAAATCCGAAATCTTGTCAAAGCCACTTGATGACGAAGTCGTCGAGGTTGCGCCACTGCTAGCTGACCTCACGTGAGTAGTGTTGTTTTGGTGGTTGAACCTAGTAAGATAGTATTCCTTATGTAAATACTATACCCCAAAAGGAGGATATAATCTTACTCTATATTGGGAACCATAGTCTCCCCAAATAAAATGCTACACACGTGAAGACGGGTGTTTTCTGGGGCTGAGCCAGGATTCCAGGTTCATTACTTGGAGGCCCATGGGGCTTAGTAACTACTTAGGTCCCCGTAAACGTGGCTATAGGGATATATAGGGTTTAGGGTTTAAGGTTTAGGGTCCGTGGGACTTAGTAACTACTTCTAACTGGACTTATAACCCTACTTATAATTGGGTTAACTACTAGGGAGGTAATAAGTAGGGTTATAAGTTCAGTTAGAAGTAGTTACTGAGTCTCATGGGCCTTCAAGTATGTGTTATATAGGGAAGGTATACCGCTGAAGATAGGTTTTGGGTGGTTGAGCCAAATAAGGTCAGTCGCATAGACTCTCCTTGCAGAATTTATACTCATAAAGATAATCCAATCTTACTCTACTTTGCGACTATCGCGTTCTCAAGTGAAATGCTTCTCACATGGGGGTTCTGAAAAGGAGCCGTTAAGAAAGCACTAAGATCCGTTTTGCTAATGAGCTAAAGTCACTTATTTCGAGAACCTCCCCCCCCCCCCACCTGCACCCGTCTTTCCCAAGCCCTAAACCACCTGAACCATGAAACATTATCCCTGCCCCTAATACCACCCAAAATCTCACACACGCACAGCAAGTACCATCAATTTTTTTAGGGGGAATATGTATTACTGGGCGGGGAGCAGGTGGGAATATTATTACGGGAGGTAGATTACTTCCTGAGCCCCAAACCCTACACCGTGAATGCCTCTTTGGAAGGGATGCGCAGGCATACCTAGACCTCGCAAACACCCATACCGGTTGATACTAGTAGTCAGAGGTCAGTTTTAAGGGGGTGTACGGATTGCTATACAGGGTTTAAGGTCTGGGGTGTAGGGTTTAGGCTTCAAGGCGGATCTTTAAATCCGGCATGATCCTATATGCCTTATACCTTCCCTACTACGCTTACTAGGTAAACTACAGTCTTAACTGGCGCATCCTACCGTCAGCTCAGAAAGGTATTACCACTAAATTACTGGGGAATAGCTAAATGGGTTAGCAATTCGCGATGAACATCACATGGAACTCCTTACAACCGCATTTACTCACCATTTATCAACTTCCCAGCCCATCCAAGTAAGTAACCCTAAAGCCTACACTCCTAACACTCAACCCTAAACCCTGTACTCTAAACCTTAAACCCTAAACTCTAAACCCTAAAGCCTAGACCCTACACTTTAAACTCTAAACCCTAAACCCTGAACTCTAAACCCTAAGCCCCAAACTCCAAACCCTAAACCCAAAATTTCTCCCCGTTGCCTTGGTGAAGGGATGGCCCGGCAGGAACTCATGCCCTCTGGTGCGCTGTCCTCCAGCGCTCTACAAAGTTTACTAGGGCTTAGGGTGTGGGGCTTAGGATTTGGGGTTTAAGGTTTAGGGGTGTTATCAAAGGGCTACAAATCCTGTATTTACTAGGGCAATAATAGAAAAGGTTTACGACCGTGGATACTAAAAATGCTGCATGACCCTAAGTACCCTAAACCTTGGGAATACTGGTACTATCGTATACTTAGGTCATGCAGGATTTTTGGTATCAACAGTAGGGTAACTTCGGGGGCCCTATAAAATACTTTTAACGGCCGATAAAGCTTATGTAAGAATGAACTGGAATTAACAAGACTTCGAAATTATCTAGAAACCTACCACCATTTAAGGATTTTGGGATTAGGGCAGGGGTCTGGGGATTGGGTGTTGCAGGGCTCATGGTTGAAAGCTTTTTTTGCCGCGGGGGTAGGGATCAAGCTTTGGGGATTTGGGGGTATTTGGTCCTGGATTCACCCTGCCCCGAACAAGCGCCCCAAACCCTAAACCCTAAACCCTAAGGTTCAACGTGTAGGGTTTAGGGCTTAGGGTTCAATATCTTAAGGTTTAAGACGGTTTAAGGGTTTAGGGCTTAAGGTTTAGGGCGAACAGTGTTTACAAGGCCCCCGCAGAGTTTCGTGTTAGACTGTGCGAGGGTGAGCCGCTTCGGGGTCCTTATTGGCGGGTCGGGTTTTAGTATGGCAATGAAAGAAGCTGAAAAAGGGTAGTTTCCTTAAATAAGGACCCCAATATAGACCCCAATATACTATAATCCTGGGGACCCCCACAAAGGTACCCTAATTTTAGGAAACCCCCAAATATCAACAGCAACGACCCAGGCAGCCTTAAAAACGTTCAAATAGGGCTTGTACCGGAAGACAAGGTGTTATGGTAGGGCTATGTAAGGCTTGCAGGGCGCAGACCCCTAAACCCTAAACCCCTAAACCCCAAACCCGTGTAGGTCTGGCTGCTTTCAAATGATTCCTGCTTGTGGGCTCTAGGAGGGACCATTCATGGGGACTTCCGCAGGTTATGGAGGTATAAGAGGACCACGCAAGGGTTATATAAGCTATAGCCTAAACTCCTTGAAGGGGGTTATATAGGGGATTGTACAGGGGACAACTGTAAGGCATATTAGGGGAGATATTAAGAGTTTAGACTTTAGCTTATAGCAGGTTCTAGGGGTCCATTTTAGGAGCCCTTGATCCTGACACAGAGGAGCTCCCCGTATGCGCACAAAGCCAAACCCTCACATGACTGTCAGATGCAATGACCTTGAAACACAAACTCCTAACCGGACTTATAACCCGACTTATAACTTCCATGAATGGGCTTATGGGGGTTACCCCAATTATAAGTAGGGTTATAATCCCACTTTTAAGTAGTTACTAAGTCCCATGGGCCTCCAAGTAGCCCTGAACCTCAATCCCTGAATCCAAATCCCCGAACCCTGCACCGCGCAACAACCCTGCAAGCGAACATTGCTGAACAAACAAGTCTTATCAGAATCGGGCAAGGCTGTTAAAGGGTTGTATCATGGATGCTGCTCGAAGTTTTGCATAATTTTGGTTTTTAAGTTGAAGGTTCGGGGTGTAGGAAGCTGTTTCTCGGAGTAGTCCTATCACAAGGGCTCTGCATTTGGTGTGTGTTTTGCTGGGCATAACGTTGAGAACATCTCACATGAATAACTCCCCGAACAAGGACCCTCTTTGAAAGTCTACTTGGAGGCCCATGGGACTAAGTAACTACTTATAAGTGGGATTATANNNCCCCATAAGCCCATTTAGGGAAGTTATAAGTAGGGTTATAAGCCCAGTTATAAGTAGTTACTAATGCCCATGGGCCTCCAAGTAGGTGCGGTAAAGTAGAGGATGTCGAAACAGATCCCTGAGTTTGAGATTTGCCCATAGAGGGGAGCTACAGACTTGGAACAATGCCATGCGTAATAAAGATCCCGTTTAGGCAGTAAAATGATTCTGGTAAGCTCAGCCCTCCCGATTATAACAACGGCAATATCGAAGTCATGCATGGTGAATCCTTATATGTGATCCCCCAAGTTAGACACCCTCAATATACACTCACCGATATTCCTACGCAACGCTTGATACACTCACCACGAGAAACCACACTAAACATATTTCTTCATATGATAGTCATGGGGACCTTAATCTGGGCATAACTCACGTCCCTCATGGGCAAGCTCCCATTACCAGCCCTTGAGCTCTAAGTCTCAGAAGCTTAGATTCATGCGATGCCCCAACCCCTAAGCCATACAACACCAGCCCCGCTATAGGGGCCTGCATGACTACCAATATCATGTTGTGGTTTAGGGTTGAGGGTTGGGTCTGTTTGAGGTACCCTTTACTGTGACTAGAAACACGGAACCTAGGAATTATGTAGGCCCCTACATTAGGCCGTGGTCCTCCACCTCGATATACAAATGGCTGCCTCTCTGCGCATTTTAGGAATTTGGGACTTTCTCAAAGCACTCCGGTCGATGAAGTAGCCCCGGTACTCTGGACTGTAGACCCGCGATTCACAACTAATCTCCCCTCAATTGGAAATCTAAATAGGGATCCTACATGTTGAGGAGAGCTTTGATTTAAGCAGGGGTCTACATCATACTGGACCCTAAACCCTAAACCCTATATGCAAGGTATAGAACCCTAAACCCTAAACCCTATGAATCCTAAATCCTAAACCCTTCCTTCATCTAGGGGTTTCCCAAAATTAGGGGTACCTTTTTAGGGGTCCCAATGAGAAGGACTATAGTATTTGGGGGTCTATATTTGGGTCCCCTTACTTTGGGAAAGTACCATCTAAAGTCTCTCTTGAAGCCTCAAAGGGCCACTACAACCTGCGTATAGCATACAGAAAGTCCAGGGTTTGAAGGGTATCGCATAGGTTAGTGAGGAATATCGGAATATGGGGGTTAATATGGGGATGATGGAAAAGAAAATGGAAGCTACTGCGTTATGATAGGCTATATATTGGGGCTACATGCGCTACAGTCTAAACTCCTAGTATCCTCCTTAATAGCCCCTATAATAGTCCCCTATATAACTCCCTTCTCAAGGAGTTTAGATTCTAAACCCTAAACCCTCTATAATCCCCTATATTCACCCCTTTTAAGGAGTCTAGACTACAGCACATATATTCTGAGGAGCCCAGTATCCCTATACCCTACACCCTAAACTCGTCAAATATGTTGAGGAACCCTTAAAATCTTATAACCTTGGTTCTTCCTATAGCTCTTTCAGGGGGCCGACTCCATCATAAACCTCCAAGTTCCATATGCCCCCAGTCCGCAGGTTTGTAAACCAGCGAGATTTGGTGTGAAGACCCTGAGCGATTCAGAATGCAATACCGCTACTTTCCGGAACCTTCCTAGCAGGAAACTCCGCAGAACAAAAACAATTTCCCTCATAGGCCCTGAATCAAGGCAGATGCAAATCTCTTAAGACCTTATTTTTCGGATTACAAAGCTGACCAATGTGGAGACCTGTCCCACATTCTGCAAAGCATACGAGGACACGTAAGCTTCTCGAAGGTTCTCAGGCAGGGTAGGGACAATGGACTTCTCCGCATCAATCGTTTAGGACTACATACTTGCCACTGTCCATGCAATGGCCGCCGCATACCCTGAACCCTAAAGCCTAAACCCTGTCACAGGTCTTTCTTCTGGATGGGGGGTAGTCAGGCCTGCTGGTGAACTTTAATAAGAACGCCGGACAAGACGTCTTCAGCCATATCCGTACTTTATACCAAGGGAAACATGAACATCTCCTCCCCTAATAGCAAAACCTAAATGCTGATGACGCAGATTCCGCCTGCTGAGGGTGTCATGATTTAGGGGGGGCGAGAAATCCTTCTAGAGCCTTGGAAAGGCAAGGTTAGCTCCACCTCAACATGAGCTTAATCTCGTGATGCTAGTGTTAACCCCTTACCAATTTCCCAAATTAGAAATATTCCCATAGACGACCTTATGTCTTGGGGGACAATGTTATTGTTGCGGGGGCTTAGTATCAGTATGAAGGGATGAGCATCAAGCATTTCTTTCCGAATTCTCTGCATATAAAGGACTACTGAAACTAGGCAGTTGCCACGTTCAGAGGCGGTCATGTTGCTGGTAGGCAAATTGTAGAATGAGATGTTTCGCCTTCTGATATAAGTGGGAATACTGGGGACGAGCAGAAACTCGTACTCCCTAAACCCTAAATCTTAAGCCTTGAATCCTTTTGTTGCATGGTGAGATCCTTGTAAAAGACCTGCTCTCATGACTCCAGAACAACTTCAACCCAAAACCTGAAACAACCCCGGCCCAACCCCCAAACCCTAAGCCCTAGAAACCTTGAAGGCTGCCCCTAAATTCTATAAATCTTGTAGACCTTGACGGTTGCCTCCATGTGTAGAGTCTCCAATGTAGGATGTTTGCAGACTCATCTGACTCACACCCTGCGTCGATGCCAATTGCCAAGCCTTATCTGAGGGGTGCTTCGGTGGACCTTAAAGATATGGGGTTTCTGCAAGTCTGAAGGGGTTGTATAGGGTTCGGGGTTTTGGGTTGGGGAATTGGGGTTTAATGTTCAGGGTTTGCCCAAATTAGCGCTACCCATTCGGGGGTCCCTATAGCAAGGGTAATAGAATTTTGGGGTCTTTATTGGCATCTGCCTATTTTGGGCAACTACCATATCATGTAGGAGCCTATCTAATTTGAATAGGATCTTTAGGTACACCTTGCTATAGGTAGGTGAGGGTAGTAACGGAATGATGTCGGTGACAACTGAGGCTTCTAGAGTATAAGCAGGTGTTCGGGGCTATTTTCAGATGAAGGAGCTAGTCGTGTAACATACGAGAACCCAAATGCCAAACGAGAGTATCATCGTATTTGCTGTTGCGATTCAGCTGCTATCGTAGATGTGTTCAAAGGTCTTTTCTCTTGGGGATCCATTAAGAAAATTCTATCTGAAAGTTGGTCCATATCAGGGCTATGTTGGGGCCAGGCTCATGGAACTTCTAGGTCCTGTGGTGTGGGTGGCTGCTCCAAGTTCTTGAGCACTTGGGGTGAGATTTGGGATGTAATTATCGGTCCTCCCCTCTACATTCCCCGGTCCCTCCTTACCCAGGCTTGTTGAAAGTTGGTCAAGGCTGATTAGGGGGAACCCTGGGTAGTGAGGGAGGGTGGTTACCATGACCTCAGGGGCCCGTGGTACTTATGGGGGTCGCAGATCTAAGGCTTTAGCTTGGAAAGCTCCCATTTGGCGTTAATTAGTATTCTTGTCTGGACCGGTTTCCAGGTAAGATGCTACAAAAAATACAACTGCAAAAAACATTAATGAGCTTTAGATACTGAACTTGAAAACCAATGTCCAACATGCCCCCGCGGTGGCATGGTATCCATAGGCACTAAACCCTACGTAATTCCTAAACCCCAAATCCTAAACCCTACTTGGAGGGTCAGGGGGACTTAGTAAGTAGGTCCATTAATTACCCCAAAAACCCATATCGTCATCCTAATTATCCACATTATCAACCTGCTTATTAAGTCCTCCTGACCCTCCAAGTAACTCCGAAAGCCTCCAATCATGGCCCAGGGGCTGTACAAGAGCCCTTCAAGGATGCTGCGCCTTCGAGAAGGCAAGTGGCATCCCCCCTCACCCATTTATAATGTTTAGGGCTTAGGGTTTGTGTTTAGGGGTTCAGGGTTTAGGGGTGTAGGGGTCTAGGGTTTAAGGGTTTAGAGTTCAGGGTTTAGGGTTTTATATTAGGAGGACTTTGTTGGGGTCCCCATAACGACGATTGTAGTATTTATTTGGTGTATATTGGGGTCTCCATATTCGGGCATACTTTGAGCGGGCCAGGTCGGATGGTGTAGCATGTAGGCATATTGGAAAGAAACGGAAACCACTATTTAGAGTTATATTATAGAAAGTCTCTTCTCAAAATGAGGAGCTGCGGCTTTGAAGCACGCAAGGTTTTATGCGGCTCTATACAAGCTCTTGAAATTTTTTGGAAGGTTGTAGATCGTCAAGTTCTCTGACTCTGGGGCTTTCTACGAATAATCGCATAGTCTTTCTTTTGCAAATAGGGTTTTGTTGAATGAGGAGTGGATTTCATACGCTTCCACGGGAAGACTACAATCATTGGTCCTGGGAGCTGCTGGTGCTGCTGGCTTGGCCACGGGGCCCTGGCTCAGCATCTGCAGACTGCAGACTCCGCAAGGGCTGTCTTCAGCGCCACTCTCTCGTTCTTGCGGCTCGGCGGCGCGCCTTGCGGCTCGTTTGGCCTTCGCAAGTCACGGGAAAGCCCGGACGAGCTACAGGACTGCCAGCCGTCCTGCTCCAGGGCTTTCAACTTTTTCTTCTGGCTCTGGCCCTGGTCTTCCAGAGAGTACCCATGCTCTTTCAGCTGCACAAACTGCGCCTTCGCGAATTTGCTGGCTGTTTCTCGTCCGAGCCCTTGCTTGGTGCTTAAGTGCTGGCTATATGCCCACACGGTGCAGAGGAATTTCTTGCACCCATCTGGATCCGAGTACATAAATAATACCACATTGGGCGCTAAAGTCTGTAAATCTTACCTTCATTCGGCTATCGGATCCCTAGGGCAACACTACTTTATGCTACATTAGAAGGGTGAGTGGCTTGAGGTTCTTATCAGGGTATAGATTCTTAACCTGCTCTCCCCAACGGGATTTAAGGTTTAGGGTTGTTAATGGGAAATAAAGGGAATAGGAAATGGAACCACATATGTTATTGAGGATTACATCATAGCGCTCTAGGGACCCCGAATTAACCGTGCACCCTACCCCAAAGCCCAAACCCACGTATAACTCCTTATATATACCCTATTCTAATCTAGTCGTTTTCATCTTCCTTTCCAGTATCCCCATATTACCCCTTCAAAGGACCCACTCCAAACCCTAAACCCTAAACCCGAAACCCCTAAACCCTCAACCCCAAACCCCAAACCCCAAAACCCTAAATCCCAAAAAACCCTTGAACCCAAAACCCTAAACCCCCAAAACCCTAAGCTAAACAATGGTTTCCATTTTCTTGTAATCCAAGAAAACCCCTTCCGTCAGCCTGGGGAAGCGGGTTCTGAATCTATACAGTTGATGCCGTGCCTCGGGAGAGAGTTAGGTTAAGGTTTAGGGTTGTGGGGTTTTAGGGTTTTGGGGTTTTAGGGTTTAGGGTTGTGGGGTTTTGGGGTTAGGGTTTAGGATTTAGGGTTTAGGGGTTTGGGGTTTAGGGGTTATAGTCCTCCTTAAGTAGGTAGAATATGGCTTTGGGTATTAGAATAAGATCCACATAGACCCCATATTCTATCTACTCAAGGGGGACTATAGGTCAGGACGGCTGGGGGTTTCCGGTGAGGGTTTAAGGCATTGAGGTGAGGAGTGTAGCTTCAGGCTTTGAGTTTAGGGTGTGGGGTTTCAGGTTTAGGGTTTAAGGTGAGGGGCTTAGGGTTCGGGGTTTAGGGTGAAGCAAGTTTTTCAAGGAATGGGGACTGTGGGAGCGTAGTGTGGGCTCCTAATCTTATACCTGTTACATACCGAACAAAAGTCCACAAGCCATATTAGGGGCCAGCGATTGGGATCTTTAAGTAAATCAACTCTGCACGTTTCAGGATTCACGGGCGTAGGGTTTACTAGGGTAGGTGTGGAGGCCCTATAAAAATTACATTTTATGGTTTTATAAGGATTACATAGGAATTTAGGGCAACAAAAATTGAAAAAAAAAGTTGCATACGGCTTTAGAGTCTGCTTAGGGGTCATCCGGCTTCAGGGCTTACTGGGATTTTGTAGGCAATAAGGGAATCTAGCGTATCGGGGATTATATAAGGATTGTATTCCCTCATTCCCTAATAAGAGCCAGTAAGATAAAGGGGGTGCTCGAAATTGCATCTTCTTTCTTGGGATTCCTACAATTGGCAACGCCAGTTGCTTTGCAGAAAGTCATCGTAAGGGTCCCTCGAAGGAGCCCCCCGAAACCCAATTCCGCGCATAGGCCCCGATAGCCACAAACAGTCTGCATTTGAGCTCCAGCAATGCCTAAAGTGTGGGATTTTGGTTTTCGAGGGCTCCCAGCTTTTGATTTTCAGGCACATCCGTTTCAACGCACTGGGTCTGCGGCACTGAGTGTAGAATACATGTGGGTGGGATATAGGGAAACATGAAGAAACATTATTGGGCGTGGGGTTTGGGACTAACCTGGAGGGTACCCTTACACGGCGGCTAAGTATGGCTTATAGACTTATAGGGGGTGCCTGCCCACTTGTCGAGGACGTCTTTTTGGGCAGCTTTGGGTACCCCATAGCATGTCCAAGTATCTGGCACTGTACATGCTGCGGCCGCAGGGACACTGAATTTCACACCCTCGCTTTTATTTAATCTTCATGAAGCTCCTGTATGTTCCGAAGAAAAGCCCTTCACCCTGAGATTTTGACATGCTCGAAGTCTGCTCCAGATCCTTTGCTACCCGCATCGGATGCCCAACCTCAACCCAAATACACCTAACATCCCACACCCCCAAAGGGATCTAAAATTAGATCCCCTAGAACCATATGGGAAATTATATAAGGATCATATAGGGGTTATCATGGGTTTATATAGGGGATCTAATTTTTAGATCCTCCCAGGGGCCTAACATGGAGCTTGTTCTCTGCGACCCAAAGCTTATGGATCCTGTTTGGGAGTGGCGGGGTTTAGGGTTTTAGGGTTTAGGGTTTAGGGGGGGTGTCAGGGCGGGCGTAGTATAGGATCCCGCAACTTGAAAATCCAAATGTCACATGAGCCCCCTGAGAGATTTCCTATGAAACCCTCAAAGTAATCGCTGTTCTATGTCACCGCAAACCCTAAGCCCTAAACCCCCAAACCCTAAACCCTAAGCCCCAAACCCAAAAATCTAAGAAACTAAAGCATCCCAGGTGCTCGGACACAGACATCTGCGCCAGGTCGGGCTGGCAGCGCCGTAGCTGTCCACTTGCCTTGGAGCTAAATATAGATTTTTTGTGGCCTTTTCTCCACTATCCGGGCATCCCAGCTAGCAAAGAGCGCTTTACAGCGAGGCCCAACGAAGCGTGCCTACAGAGCTATGGCACCACTTCCTGAAAACCTGCACACCCAAACCTCGCAAAAGGAGCTCAAAGAAGACCACTGCAGCCCCCCCAAGAAAAAGCTTACAGGGTTTAGGGTTTGAGGGTTTATTTAGGGTTTAGGATTTAGGGCTTAGGGGTTTAGGGCTTAGGGTTTAGGGGCTTAGGGCTTTAGAGGGTTGGGGTTTCGGGGGTTAGGGTGTAGGGCTTAGGGTTTCGGGTTTAGGGGCTTAGAGTTTAGTTTAGAGCTTAGGAGTTCAGGGTTCAGGGCGTAGGGGTTTCGAGTCTAGGTTGGGAGCTTTACATACACAACAACCACCTCCACTTACACTACAGACTCTGCGCCTTCCAACAAGAAATGTTTGGAAAGTGTATCATTTCATATTAGGTGTTGGTGGCGGTCGCGTTGCCAGGGGAAGTGATTTACAGTAATTAACATTTTCTTTGCCACTATCCTTATATGTACCTATACCTATATTGGGGTAATATCCATACAATCTCTATGTAACCCCTATATGACCGCTATGTATGCCCCAAACTCTAAACCCTAAGACCTAAAAGCCCACACCCCCAAATCATATATCCTAAGCCCTAAGCCCTAAACTGCAGATCGGTTAAACCTGCCTAAGCCCTAAACCCTAACCCCTAAACCCCTAAACCGCGTAAGATGGGCTTTTACAGACTACGGAGGATCCTCGCGGGATCTTGGATGTGGGGATTTCACATGTCATCTTCATGGAGAGTTGAGTTTAGGGTTTTGAGGTTAACTGTGTTTTGGGTCCTGTCCTGTGGTCTCAATTAAGGTTTTGAGAAAGTTTATTGTTCATGGCTTTAGGGTTGGGGCTTAGGGTTTAGGATTTTACGGCTTAGAGATTAGGCTTCAGGGTTGAGTAGCGGATTACAACCACTCACCACTCAGGGTGTCGAAGGGTCGCTTCGGGTCTTAGATGTTTTCCCTATATAAGCCCTAAACCCTAAACCCTAAGACCTACAACCGTGTCTCCCACCTCCTGAGAATATCCTTGAAGGGGTTATATCGGGGGTTATATGGGGGTTTAGGGTTTAGGGGGCATTACATAGGGGAGTATGTTAGGGCTTATTTAGGGGGATACTAGGAGTCTAGACTATAGCTCACATGACCTATGATCTAAATTCCTAGTATCCACATTAAAAACCCCCATAATACTCCCCCATAAATATCCCCCTTGCAGGAGTTGAGACTACAGCTCACATACACCCAATGTGTACAGGTAGTCGCTTCCATGTTCTTTCCATTATCCCCATATAACCCCAATATTCCCATATTCCTTACTAACCTACTTGGAGGCCCATGGGACTTAGTAACTACTTATAACTGGACTTATAACCCAAGTTATAATTGGGGTAACCCCCATAAGCCCATTTAGGGAAATTATAAGTAGGGTTATAAGTCCAGTTATAAGTAGTTACTAAGTCCCATGGGCCTCCAAGTATTGGGTAGCTTAAATGAAGCAGGGACCGAGTTGCACCGAGGGTAAGCAGCGTGGGCAAGCTCGAGGAACGCTTCAATTCATCGGTCTTGCTGGGGACGTACCTGGATCAAGGTTCTGGGTACTATGTGGCACTTAGGGTCCCTACTAAGGGCGAAAGGGTTTAGGGTCCAAGGTCCAAGCCAAGTTTCAAGGAGGGGAAAGAGGCCCAATGGGGGAGTCCAGAAATGGGGGTCCCATGAAAAGAGACCACATGAGACCTTAGAGAACCTTAGGGAGGCCTTAGGGAAGTCTTTGGAGTCCTTACATGTCTGTCTTCCTGATCTGGGCGCCTTCACGAATTCCTTAGTTTAGAGTTCAGGGGCATTTGGGCGGGAGCCCTGGCTACGGTCGATCAGTGGTACCCAGAATATCCTTGTAGCCTAACATAGAGATGTCGGCATGTCAGGCCAAGCGCACTTTTGGGTCTATCTTGAGGCCCTCTTTTTTGGAAATTTTGGTATGGTCCAAATATTTCCCGTGCACCTCATCTGTACTTAGTTCTCTTCGAACAAGTTGGGCCCGAGGCCCTAGGCCTTCACCCCCCAAACCCTATATCAGACTTTCCCAACATGATTCCTCGAGGATGCTTAGTATGCACTGCTCCGTTGTGTTACATACATAAAAACCCTAAACCATGTGCACATATACACATACGCTCTTTTGGGAAGCTCCCTTTTCCGAAGGGGGACGTTTAACACAGCGAACCCTAAGCACTAAACTTTACACCCTAGACTCTAAACCCCAAACCTTAAACCTGTACCCTAACCCCCAAACCCTAAATCCCTAAACCCCAAACCCTAAATCCCTATACCCTTAACCCTAAATCCCTATACCATAAACCCCAAACCCCAAAACCCTATAACCTAAACCCCAAGCCCTATATTATCCCAAACCCTAAACCCCAAACCCTAGAACCCTATACCCTAAACACTGTAAGCCTGCCCTGACAGGATGTGATACTGCTTCTGGAAGCGCTTCTTCATCAATTCAAGAATTGCATCCAGGTGGTACACACAGCTGAAGACAATTTCAAGTAGGGCCAGCACTGGCCGCGTGAACTTGATGGTGTCCAGCACACTTTTCCATGCTGCCATGCACAGGGTCAAGCCCTCCAAGGAACAACTGCGGGCCGCTTATTGGGAGTCTGGCTTGACATTGGGTCTGATGGAGTTCAAATCAAGCCGGACGACGGCAGGCGCATAAAGACCAAGATGGATTTGGACAAAGGGCCCTTAATCTACCCTTATTAAGGGACTAATAGGGGATATTAGGGTTCAATAGGCCATACTGGGCTGATCCGGACTTCACAGTCCGTTTTGGATTCCCATGTTCGGGAGCCTGACGCGGCTTGTCGCCTGGCTGGCAAGCTGGAGTGGGGAAGGCTTCATACTGTGGGGGCCTAATAGTTACTTATATTGGAACATCAATGGTTTAGGCATTTTAGGAATTAAGGATTTTTTGGGTTTAGGGTTTAGGGATGTAGGGCTTTAGGGTTTAGGGGTTTAAGGGCTTAGAGTTTGGGGTGGATACGACATGGAGAGTGGGATTATTCAGGGTTGCAAACGGATTATGGCATGTCAGAATAGTAATTCGCCAGTAACAACCTGTCAGAAACCCTTGTGTCCATAAGGTCCTGTGTCCATAGGGTCCTGAGGCGCCCCTCCATTTGAGAAGCACTTGATCCCTCCCCCCTCATATTAAAAATCCCCATCCCCCAATATCAAATACTTCCATTGTGTCAGATTACAACAAGGCCTAAATCATAAACCCTCCATATTGTAACCACCCTCAGTCCTAAGCCCTAAAACCCCATACCCTACTATTAGTGGGAGGGATTACAATTTAATCTGCTCTAAATCCTAAATCCTAAGCCCTAAACCCTAAATCCTAAGCCCTAAATCCTGAACCCTAAAACCTAATTCCTAAGCCCTAAATCCCTGGGTTGGCCCCCCTTTGCAAAATACCAAAATATAGGGTGCCCTATTATTTAGGGTTTAGGGCTTAGGGTTATTAAAGCCATTAGGGAAAATATTAAATGTGCTCTTGTCTAAACTCCCAGTATCCCCCTATATAACCCACATAGTAGTCCCCTGTATACTCCCCTATATATAACCCCCATTAAGGAGTTTAGACTATTGCTCAAATTCCCCAGGGGCTTATCCAGATCCTGGACTATAAACTCAGGCCGTCTTGGAGACCGCACTCCAAGAAGGTCTTCTTCTCCACCAGGCTAAAGTTCATCACCTCCTTTTGGGGGTTTAGGGCTTAGGGCTTTAGGGCTTAGGGCTCAGGGTTTTGGGCTCAGGGCTTAGGGTTTAGGGCTCGGGGTTTAGGGTTTAGGGCTTGCGGTTTAGGGCGTAGGGTCTAGGATGGTCTGAAGTTTTGGGCTTTCTGCAGCCACAATGAGAGACTTGGGGTTTAGAGCTCAGGGCTCCCATTCAGGATTCAAGTGTTTGAAGTTGTGCGTTTATAGAGTGGTCTTTCCGGAGTTAGTTTCGTGTTTCGCCAAGAAGGCAGACCCAGGACCTTGCATTGAAGGCTCAAGGTTGTGTATTTCGGTTTCTGTCTGGATTTGGGATAGGTGTTCATGGGTCCGCCCGGCGTTTCTGAAAATAGTGAGGCGTTGAGTATAGGAGGCCCATTAACTGCGCATTCTATAGGAAAGCTTTTGGTCTGAAACGAGGACTTCGGCAGCCCCGGGCACTAAGACTAGGACTCAAGGTTCTTCATATGTTGAGGGTCAGGCTCTGCAAGCTTGTCTGAGTAGACATTTAATGGGCTTGAGGCACTAGAAGGAGGTTTGGGAGAATCAGCTGGACAAGAACACGAAAGATGACATGAGCATCGAGAATAGATCTCAAGGTTTATTCGGATATTTTTTGGGGGCCTGCTTAAGTGGAGTAGGATTCTGCGGGAGCACTAAGTCTATGAGGAGATCCTGTTCGTGTAATGCTTGAAGCTTCCACATTACTTCTGCCTATTGCAGAACGTAATCACGAGATGCACAGCAACGTAGAAAATGGTCGTGATCTTAATCTTTACTGAATGCAAGGCGCTGCAAGCAATCAACCTTTTCCATGTTCTTTTCCAAAATCCCTATATAGTACCCTATATAACCCCTATAATATAGTAGTTTCCATTTTCTTTTCCATTGTCCCAATATATCCCCAATATATGCTACTAGCTGCCTGCCTGCGTGAAGTCCAAGCAAGGTTCTGCTACTAGTCGCTCGAGCACATAGAGCTGCCGGAGCTTGGCTAGCAACCGGTCCGGCACCCCGGCGAAGTAAACGATCTTCCATGTACCCTACCACGTGCGGCCCAAGGTCCCGGCAACGGTCGAGAACTTTGCCATGACCCAAGCCAACCAGGAGTAGGTAATAATATAATGTAGGGTAATTTAGGACTCTCTAGGGATAATAGAAAATGGAAACTACTATAGTATGTTGCACTTTCTCCAGCGATTCGGCAAGGTGGTCAATCATCAGTTTTGGGATCAAAGTTTCGCGAGCCACAATCCAGTGACGTTGAGCCCCCAGTCTCCATGCTTTCACCTAAGTACTACATCGGGCCACAAACATCTTTACCCGGCCCAAACCGTCAACCCTAAAACCCGAAATAAAGCCATAAGTGCAAAGCCCACCACAGCTGTGACAGTTATCCGCAGACCCAAAACCGGGTCCGTGTCCTCTTGCAGGTAGGTGGTGAGTTGCCTTGCGAAAAATGCTTCGTCTTCACTGTACTGAAAATTGCCTACGACTCCTGTCTGAAATTCCTCTGCAACTTTTCATGTAAGAACTGCGACTCAGATTCTGCAATTGAGCAGTTCTAAATCCCCAAAATCCCCAAAACCAAATTCCTACACCTAGATTCGTAAGCCTGACGCCCTCAATCGCAAGCCCGCCGCCCGGAACCTTAAGCCCTGAACACTATTTAAACACCTAAACCCTAAACCCTATATAACCCATTATAATAGTTTCCATTTTCTTTTTCCATTATCCCTACATAATCCGTATATAACCCCAATATATACCCAATGGGTTATATCAACCCTGAGAAAAGACCATCTACAATCCAGAGAAAAACCATCATCTACCCTAAACTCTAAGCCCTAAACCCTAAACCGCACTCCTCGGCTGGCACGGCTGCCATCGATGCTTTGGGCCCGGTTTGTCCTCGGCTCATCGTGGGCTCTTTCTCTCTTTCTTTCTCTCTCCAGTTAAGGGTTTAGGTTGTAAGGGTTTAGGGTTTAGGGTTTAGGGTGTAGGGGCTTACCTGGACCTGTCAGCGTGGTTCCTACATGAACTTACTCTTTGGGCAGCAGGTATTGGACCTTGAACGAGGTACTGGCCTGGAAGCAGCCCTAGCTAAGCCTCAAAGGCTTCTAGCCCCCCTTAAGTAGACAGAATATGGCTTTGGGTATATTGAAATAAGATCCCCATATACCCCATATTCTATCTAGTTAAGGGGACTATACCCCAAACCCTCCACCCTAAACCCTACATACTCTACATACCCTATATACCCTATATACCTATATTCCATCTACTTAAGGGGAACTGTAACCGAAAAACTCGAAGGGGAATTATAACCGAATAACCCAAAGGCTCAACTTCCTGAACCCTTAACCCTCAATGCAAGACCCCCTCCATCCAAAACTTCCAAGACCGATACGTAGGGATGCTATATGGGTTATTGGGGTTTTTAACCTACTTACTAAGTCCCCTGACCCTCCAAGTACTTGTCATGGCTTCCCCTACTACCACCCTTTATACTACCGCTGAATACTGGATTTTGGAAACATCTTATTGTTGTGTACCACAACAAGCACATCTAATATTAGGCAGCGTGGGGTTGGGGCTTTAAAGCGGGGGCGGAGGGTATCTTAAGTTTTCTCTCTTCAACGATTCAAGCCTGGCACAAGACTTAAACCCAAAATGCTAAATCCAGCTGTAGACCCAAAGCCCGAGTGCATAGGTTGCAGTGCCACGGTCAACAGACGCAGACAACATAGGATCCAGGGTAGTTTGGGTCTCAGAATTTAAGGCTCAGAAGGGACCTAAATATCTTGCAATAACGGAGAATCAGCTGGCAGAAATGAACAACGACAGGGGAATCTGGGTTTTCACATGGGGTAGGTGTTGTGGAATGTAGGGAAACCTGCGTAATTACTGATATCATTCGAACTTTTTTTGAGGCACGCTATACTGTACTTGTGTAAGGAACCTAGGATCAGAATATTGCTAGTTATTTGAAGTCAACTGAAAGCTGGGTACCCTTGAGCTGTGGGTCCCAAATACCATATTTCACGAACTTCCCATTAACACGTTAATAACCAGGGTAGCCTTTTTCCCAGTGATGTTCGGACCCTAAACTTTCAACTCTAGATCAGGGGACAACTAATGCAGGTCATATTCCATGACTCAGATACAAAGGTTGTACTAGAGGTTCGAAGGGAATTAGGGAATATGCTATATAAACTCCCAGTTTCCCCCTTAATAAGCCATATGATAGTCTTGTACTAGAGGTTCGAAGGGAATTAGGGAACATACTATATGAGCTATAGTCTAAACTCCCAGTATCCCCCTTAATAAGCCCTATGATAGTCCCGTCTATAGTCCCCTATATAACCCCCTTAATGGAGTTTAGACTATAGCTCATGTGAGGATGGTATTGGGATTATATTGCCTTATTCCTTACTAGGCTGCATCAAGTTAGGATACAAAGTGCAACTCTCTGAAGATGCGTTTCGCTGCAAGAGGCTTCTGGTCAGACCGCCATGTGCAAGTTCACAAGGACTATGGTCAGGAGAAGAACTGCTGCGCGGTAGGCGTGTTCGTGGACAGTTGTTGATGGCAATGCTTCTTGCCACGCTTGCAGGCAAGACATACCTTGTGAAGGTGAACGTTCATGCCCCAGCAGGCCAGCTTTGTACGCTTGGGGTACTTGCCTCCGAAGCTGCAGCAGGCGAAATCGCCAACTGAATTGCCTATGGGGCGCTGCCTCTGCAAAGGGGAGTTCTCCGTCTGGGAAGTACCTGCTCGGGGAGTCTTACTCTGCACAGCTGACTCAGACCCCCTAGAAAATGCAAATAATGAAGCCCCACCAAAAAAGGCTCGATTACTACATTGGGGAATTCAATTCGCCGAGTTCGGCCTCAGGGCGTTCTTTCAAACCCCCTCTACTTTTTCTTGCAGACATGAGCCTCTCCCCCCCCCGCCATGGCGGGTGGCCTAGTCCAACCTGACCATTCCGCGTGAAATTTCAGCCGAGGCTTTGGCGGTACGCGGCGGGCGCATTTTTCGTTCAAAAAACCATGGGGCCCCCCTGAACCCCTTTGGAGGCCCCTGGAGGCCCCTGGAAGGCCCCTGGAGGCTCCTGGAGGCCTGTGGAGCCCCCTAG
>CAJNIZ010043185.1:0-11805 GCA_905231905.1 Symbiodinium pilosum
TGGAGATCTTGAAGTGGAGGCTAATGTACAACTTTTGAGGTAAGGTGAGAAGGGGATAGGGTCGCGGGGTTTCTTTAGGTCCAGAACGCTTCAGGAATGTCCAGGAATGTGTTGAATGTTTCCGCCCCTTGATACGCACATTCACCATTGCGAGGATCCTCATCACCCTACACTGGCCCCACGCCCTAAACCCGGAACCCTAAACCCCAATCCATTACCAAAAAATGGATGCATTGGGGAATCTCATGCTGTGCACAACAGCGCGGCCACTTGATCTAGTGAGCATGCGACCAATAAGATATGACAATCTGGACCCCTCTTACCCTCCCCAAACTAAAACCCCCCGAAAAAGGCCACAGCCCTCAAAAAAGAAGACTACGTCGGCAAAGTTCCAGAGAGTTGTTGATGTTTTTGGTGTATCCCTGCTTGCAATGCCAAACTGGAAGCAGTTTCCCAACAGTAGGGCCAAATTGTATTGCACTTTCCTATACTAGTGTAGTCCCTATACTTATAATCTTGCACCAATGACTTATACCTTTGGACGAGATCGATTCAGGGTGTAATGTACTGTAAGAGAGCCTAATAAGCAGAAATCGTGCAGGAGCAGTTGCAACGGTACATGAAGATGAACGCGAAGCTGGGTTTATGCAGGGTTGGGGATTTGTGTTGTAATTATTGCAGCATCTAAACTAGTGACTGCAACATGGACACTGAATCCTGAATTCTGAATTCCAGAAGGCAGATTTCCAGGGGGCCACAGAGGACATCCCTCATAAGAAGCAGCCTTAGAAGGAAGCGATAAGAGAAGCCGCGGTTTCTCAGAGGGCCTCATTCTTTGGGCCTGGGATTCTACCTCGCCCTCGGGTAGCTAGAAACTTATCTGACCTTCGTGATCCTCAAAACAAGACATACACCCTAAACCCTAAACCCTAAACCCTAAACCCTAAAAGCCATCCCTCAGCTCCTGAACCCGTCATCCCCGAATCCTCTGGACCCTAATGAAAAATCGCAAAACGCCTTCTGAGCGAGTTTAGGGTTTACCTGAACCCCAAAAGTATGTAAAATAATGGCCTTTATGGCTGTTAGTATGGGTTTAGGGCTATTCTTTTACATACTTTTTGAGGTTTAGGTAGGGTTTATCCCCCTGACTCCTGACCCTCTGCACTCGCCGGGAACGCCCGATAGAGGCTCTTGCTTTGCACTCCTTTGCTGCTTCTACTGGGATAGACGTAGGGGCCCTATATAAAGCAAGTTGTTATGGCTCTATGAAGAGGCAACGATTTATGTTATACCCAACCCTTTTCTTGTGTACTTCAATCCATTTCCAATACCTCTCAGATTTTACGAAACTAGGCACTCTGAGAAAAGAGGCTGCATCTAGGTCTAGGTATGCTTGAAACGCTTCGAAACGCGCATCCTTTGTTAAGGTTTCACACTTCGGGGTTTAAGTTTTGTTGTTTGTGTTTTCGGCCTTGCTTAATGTTTGTGTTTTAAGGTGTAAGTTTTCGGAAGTGAATATGAAGACTACTATGTGGATTATATATAGAGAAAGATTACTACATCAATCCAGTCCTCCGTTCTGGACTCCATGAGTAAGTCCTACTTGAAGTGTCAGGGGGACTTAGTAATGAGGGTAATAATGGGGATAATTAGGGTTACAATATGGGATATAGGGGTTATTAACCTACTTACGAAGTCCCCCTGACCCTCCAAGTAAGCCCCGCGAACCAAGTAAAGTCTAAGCCTAAACCCAACTTGGCAGTTCACGCGGCTGAGGACATACCTATCCCTAGGGATCCAAGTAGCCTAAAGCAGGCACATCAGCAGCTACGTTTATATCCGCCCCCCCAATAAGCCCCCCCGGCCCCGCACAGTGGTTTTGGCACAGGATTTCGTGACCGGCACGCAAAACAACAAGGACCCAGTACTGCAGAAGCCCAAATAGCTTTTAAAATAGAAAGCCAAATTAGGATGCGGTCTATCTGAGGTAACCTCTACTACAGTTATATGCCTTTGATCTAGGACCATAAGCCTAGGAACCCTATATCCCTCATCCGGAAATCTGAGTCCCTGGTATCTGAAGGAGAAATAAGTTTTGTATTGCTCTTTTTGCTGTGAAGCAAGAAAGCCCATACCACCAAAGTATAAAGGATCCCTGACAAAGATCCCCGAAACCCATGCCCAAACTCTAGATCCCAAATCCCAGAACCTGAATCATAGATCCGAATCCGAAGCTCTACATGAGATTTCGGACGGTTTAGACGACAAATTCTAGACCTTCAGCTCTATCTTACATCTTAAGCTTTAATCCTAAACCCTATAGAACCCTACATACGTTCTCACCCCAAAACCAGGAGGAATCCAGACCCTCCAAATGAGTAGCATTTTTTTGGGGGGTTGGTTGAACCCAGTAAGATTATATTCCTTATAAAAAAAAACATAACCCAAAAGGAGGATATAATCTTACTCTATATTGGTTACCATAGTATCCCCGAATAAAATACTACTCAAATGCTGTTCGGCCTCTACTGCTGCTGTCGTCATCATCCACTGGCAGCGGTGCGATATCATCGATGGCGAAAGCACCAAGATCCAAGTCCTACTCAGGGCACTTAGGGCTCAGGACTCTACACCCTAAACCCAGAACCTAAACGCGAAACCCTCCCTAAATCCCCTCATAATCTGGCAGGGAATGAAAAAGTACATGAAGATTCCGGACATTTCACTTCCAAGCTGCACGGCTTAGGGCAGTTTAGGGGAGGCATCGAGCTTAAGCTTCAAAATGTTGAGCTTAGGTTTAGGGTTTACCTGAACCCCAAATGTATGTAAAATAATCGCCTTTTGGGCTAGACTTAGGTGTTTTGGGCTAGTGTTTTGTACCTATTTGTTGAAGTTCAGGTAGGCCATAGGGTTGATTTGGTAGTTTCCCTAAATACGGGTTTAGGGTTTAGTGGGTTTCGGGTTCAGGGTTTAGGGTTTAGGGTTTAGGGGGCCCACAATAGGGGGGAACCCCAATATAATGAAAGGGGCACTTAGGGTCTAGGGATTTGGGTTTAGGGTTTAGGGTTTAGGGCTTAGGGTTTAGGGTTTAGGGCCCAGGGGTTTTCGGGCATCCCTTTGAGGGGATCTAGGGGTTATTAAAGGTTAGGAGCTCAAGTCGTAGGGAATACTGGATCCCTTTACTTGCCTTAGGGTGTCCAGGGCTTCTGGGTCCTTCGCGTCCTGGCTTTGCAAACAGGTTCTTCTATTTTCTAAGGTTTCGGAACTAGAGTTTTGGGAGTAGAATATGGCTTAGGGTTTAGGGAGCAACGTTCAGGGATTTCCCTGAATTAAGGGCATCAGGCGCGGAGTTGCTAATCCTAAGCCCTGAACCCTAAACCACAGGGGGTACCGCGTATGTGAGCCACTGTCTAAACTCCTGGTATCCCCTCGAATCACCCCTACAATAGTCCCCTGTATATTCCCCTATATAATCCCCCTTTAAGGAGTTTAGACTATGTCTCATATATATATACATATATGGGTGGTTGTCAAAATTATGGTCCCTTTTTGGATCCCTCTTATATTATGGCACCTAATATTTAGGGTACCCAAAAAGGGACCATAATTTTGACATCCCCCCATATATATATATATATATGGGGATCTTGGACCATCTCAAGTCCCCTGGCGTAGTCGCCCCAGAAAGTTAGGGGGCCGCACTTTAGTGGGACGCTTCTGGAATCATCATGTTGAGAGTTGAGGGTATAGAGCTCAAGGATTTAGAGTTAAAGCTTTAGAGCTCAGGGATTTAGAATTTGGTTTGTAAAGCCCGAGGATTTAGATTTGGGGGGTTAAGGTTTCTGGATGTTGTCTACCCTACATAAACCGCAAACCCCTGAACCCTGAACGGTTTAGGATTCAAGCCGTGCTCTCGCAGTTTAGGATTTGATCAGGGGTCAGGGCTGAAATCCAGCATCTAACAGTTTAGGGTTCAGCGTTTAAAGGTTTAGGGTATAGGGCAGTATAGGGATTTAGGGTTTAGGGGTTTAGGGTTTGGGGGTTTGCGGGAATCGGGGCCTAGGGTTCCAGGCGAAATCGCTGTTCCCAAAATGGGGGAGATTTATTTGGGGACCCGCACTGTAGCTGGAACCCCACTATAGGGACCCACGTGAAAATGTATGTAGGGAAACCCACAGAAACTCAACCCTAAGCGGTAAACCTGAAGTCTAAAGCCCTGCGTCCATGCAAGGTCTTATGCATCTTGGGTCCCTATAATGCTCGTTGAAAGACGTCTAGGCCACTAGATCCACCCCCGTGGGTTTAGGGTTTAGGCTTTTAGGGCTTGGGGTTTGGGTTCTCTTTAGGTTTACTTCAGGGCTTGACCGACAGCCCGAGTGCCTAAGCTCCAGATGAAAATCATTGACGAACCTCAGCCTCTTCTATGATGTCGCGTGCCATTTTGGTCGGATCACTGGCCAGCAACCGCCCAGTGTAAAGTCGGACCTCACTCCATCTGCAAGCAAGGACCTCCATGCCGGTAGCATCAACCGCAACCGTAGGAGGTAGGGGTGCTTGATGACAAGGGGGAGCGATTCTACATCTACATTTAACCACACGGATTCTGATGCCTGAATCTAATTATTCATTAGATATATGTGTGTAAGCCTCACGCCGCACCCAGAGAAAAACGTTGGCAAAAGTTAAGTGGAGAATTTTTCATTAATGTACAGTCTACATGTCGTTTAGGGATAATGGTTTACTATTTCAGGAAGGTTAGATTTGATTTAACGTCTAGACCCTGAACCCGAAGCCCTGAACCCCAAACCCTAAACCCGAAAACGAATATTCCTAGGGACCCCGAAACTACAACTTGAATTCTAAAGTGCTACCTTAGTGCAGTAATAAATCAACTCCACTGGGACCCTAGAGCCCAAACCCTCAACCTTCATGATAACATCGTACCATAACATCGTACCTTAAGGCTGTCAGGACTGTCTAGGGCTTAGTTTTTTCCGGCCCCTTTTAGGGCTCATGAAGGGTTGAGGGCTTGGGGCTCAGGGTTCAGGAATTTGGGCTCCGGGTTTAGGGCTTTGGGCTTCGGGTTTAGGGCTTTGTGACGGGAAGTATGGGCTTTAGGGGCTAAGGCTTGTAATCTCAGTAAGAAGGTCCGAGAGCTTTAGGACATAACTGCAAGACTCCGAGAATCAGTTTAAAGCGATGTCAGTACATAATAGATTATACCCACAGTTTAGGACCATAGCCGTGGTGATTTTGCACCAAAACCCTAAAGCCCTACACCCTGTGTATGTGCCCCATAAGCCCCTTAAGGAGACCATGGCATTGGCACTTTTAGGCCCCTATAGTAGAGCTCTCGAGCCTGAACCCTAGTTGATGACCTTAGCTACAATAATGAAACTGCATTTAAGCCTTCGAATAAACCCTTAAACCCTACGCCCTGAATGATCAGTTCACACCCCAAACCCGCATCCCTAAACCCTTATAGTCCTGAAAAGTAGATAGAATATGGCTTTGGGTATTTCATAATAAGATCCCCATATACCCCAGATTCTATCTACTTTTGGAGGACTATAACCCCCAACCCTAAACCCTAAACCCTAAATAGTAGTTTCCATTTTCTTTTCCATTATCCCCAAATTTACCCTAAACCCTACACCCTAATATTCTATCTACTCTAAATCCTATTGAGGCCGCTAGAGTAAAGCTCCCAGACAGACCTGGGAGCTTTGAGCGATGCTGCCGCAGAAAATCCGAAGCACCTCAGAACTTCATAGAGTAGGGTTTAGGGTTTAGGGGTTCAGGGGTTTAGGGGTTTAGGGGTTTAGGGGTTTAGGGTTTAGGGTAGGGTTTACCCAGACCCCTGGGAGGATCTAAAAAATAGATCCCCTATATAGACCCATTACAACCCCTATATAATCGTATATAATTTCCCCTATGGTTCTAGGGGATCTAATTTTTAGATCCTTTTGGGGGTCTGGGTGGGGTTTAAAGCTTGTAGGGGTGTGTGTACAATGGGTTTAGAGTTTAGGGATGCGGGTTTAGGGTCTGAGGTTTGTACGGGTGTGTACATATGGTGTAAGGTGTTAGGATTGGTTTAGTATCATTACTAGTTTTTGCATGTTCATGTTGAAGTTGAAGCTTTACAGCTCCTAAACTTGAAACGAGAGAAGCGAACAAAACAGAACTGAGACCCAAAGTGATTGCAAGCTTTTGTCCTGAGAGCTTTAACAACGAGAGCGTAGAGCTTGAGACTTAGGTTTTGTTTACATGGGAATAGGTCCCCGCTGCAGCCCCAAAGCCAGGGCTTCAGGTTCAAAGAGTCAGAATGGAAACTAGTAAGCCTGCTGCATTCTTGATTTAATCATGCACTCCTGGAAAGCCGTGAAACCATGTGAAACCCTAAACTCTGAATCCTTGACCGCTGTGATCTCCTGCCAGCAAGGTCATCAGGTGTATGGCTTAGTGCTCAAAGCTAAGAGAGCGTAAATCCTCAACTTTAGGGCTTAGACGCTTTCAGATATAGCGGGTTCTCAACACAGTGGGGGCTCTGAGGGACCTTAGTCCCTTTTTATACAGGGAGCATCGGGGGGGGGGATTAAAGGTTTCCTACAGGGATGTGAGGGCAATTGTCACTCTTGGGACTGATGTAAAAGCCTGAATACACCCTAACCCTTGGGCCATTCCTCTCACAATAACAACTCCACAATGTGTAGGGGTTTAGCCCTTTACGGAGAGTACTGCGAGGGGGAATGGCCCCACACACAAACAATTCATCAGCCTTGCGTAGAAGCCATTCAGCACAAACCTTTTAATGGGGAAATCAGCACTGACCTAGAGTGCTAATCTCAGGAGCGCCGCGTAAGACATATTATGAACAACAGGCCGGCTCCTTGAAGCAAACAAGCAATGCCCCATTTAGGGTTTAGGGTTGAGGGTTTAGGGTTTAGGGGAAAACCTAAACCCCAAACCCTAGACTATAAGCCCTCAATCAATTTGTTGTTGGGAGGATGTGTAAAGATTGCTGCGTGCATTGTCAAGCGGTCAAGATGTTCTGACCCTGCTGTCGTGGGTTGAAGGTTACCAAAGCTCTTCACCCATCAAGTCGAGTTCCAGAAGGGTAGGTATCAGGTGGGAACCGGTTCATGGTTATAGTCCCCCTGACGTGGATAGAATATGGCTTTGGGTATATTAGAATAAGATCCCCATATACCCCACATTCTATCTACTTAAGGAGGACGATAAGGGTTTAAAGGTTTAGGGGGCCTGCATAGGCATAAACTACCCGTCTGGGACGGTTCTGGAACCCAAAACCCTAAACAGTGAACCGCGGCAGGTGGTTCAGCCTTTTGATCGGGGTTTGGCATTCCTCTTGGGGCTGTCAAAAAAGAAGGCCAGGGTCTGGGGTTTAGGGTTTAGAGCTTCGTGCTTAGGGTTGAAGATTCAGGGCCCTAGACTTTACATCCCCATGTACGTGCTGTAGCCCGTTGAAACCAACATCCCCTCAGTAGGGTTCATCAATCTACCCCAAACCCCAAAACTTGTACACACTCAAATAGGCCCTAAACCCTAAACCCTAAATCCTAAACCCTAAACCCCCACATCAACCCAGGTTCCATTTTATGTTCTGCCTTCTTTTCCATACCATGTTCGAGTCTAGAATTCATTTGAAAAAGCCGGGAATTCCCCAAGGGTCCAAGTATTCAAAAGACACAGTGTAGGGGTTTAAGCTTTGGGGTTTGGGGTCTGGGGCTTAGCGTTCCAGGCCTGTACTCCAACTGCTGAAGTACCCAGCGATGAGGTACTTGGACCCTGTGGGACTCATAAAAAATCAGAGGTGCGCAGGCGTCACTCAACGTTCAACCGTAGACGCTAAAGGCGAAACCCTCCTCCCAGTTCCGGAGTTAAGCCAGAGACTGCAGACATTCGGGTTTTCTTGTGTGCATAAACACATACACGCATACTACGGCCATCAACGATTTTACTCTCATGACCCCTCCCTAAACCCCCAATCTTGAGGCACAAGCACTAATCCCTAAACAGAATAGTAGCTTCCATGTTCTTTGGGTTTAGAATGTTGGGCCGTTTCCTCATTCTGATGGACTACGCCCTAAACCCTGAAACCTACACCCGAACAGCATGGACTGCTTGAACGCTATTGAAGCAGACTACAATCAAGGCCGACTGTTGCTGAAGTGCTCGAGTTCTTACTTTTTGGCTAGCGGAGAATGAAGGACTGGGACAAGAGAATGGAAACTACTGTCTAGCCAAGCTGCTAAGTTTCCTGGCTCAGAACAAGGTTAACCTTGTAGCTAAAATAGGATTAATATGGACCCCACAAGGCTTTAAAACTATCATTCAGCTACCAACTGAAGGTACAGGGAAACCCTAACCCTGCAGAACCCTAAGGCCTTGACCATGTGCTCCATAATCTGAACTCCGTATTCCCCTATGTAGTCCCCTACATAACCCCCCTTGAGGAGTTTAGACTATCGCTCATATGCTCAATTCTAATCCCTCTCCAGGCCTGGGCACCTGAAATAAAACACTACGTTCGGTCCCTGCACCTAAGGCGGAGGACCCGACATGGTCAGGGATCTTAGCTACCCAACCCCTACACTGAGGACCTTGTAACTGTGACCTGACGAGTATAGGGTCCTAGTTTTAGGGGTTGGGTAACTAAAACCCCGTATTACGAAAATTGGCATGGACGGCAGGGCGTGGCAGAGTTTTCAGCGATTGTGATGTAGGGTTTAGGGCCATGAGCTATATAGGGTATGGTGTTCAGGGATTCGGGTTTAGGAACATATACCCCAGTAATGGAGAACCACTGACATGAACATGAAATGGATGGAGTTGAAGTCGACCTAGGGGTCCTAAACCCCTAACCTAAAGCTCCACAGCAAGAACCTTAAGTTCACAAACTGCACAGCCTGAGCCCCCAAATCCCAAACCCTAAGCCCCCAGGCCCCCCAAAACGGAATTCAAAGCTTGGCGTGATGAAAGCCCCGTCACCTCCACATTCACCCTAAACCCTAAACCCTGAACCGGAAACACTGAACCACTACCATGCTGCAGTATCACACCTCCTGGAGTTGTGGTATATGGGTCACGCAGGGATTCTGAACCCCACAACCTATATCCTGAACCCGGACCCTAAATCCTAGATCCGAAACCCAAAATCTTGCAGCCGAGACGTATAACCCAAACCCTAAATCCTGAACCCTGAACCCTAGATTCTGAAGCCTGAAACCTAAGTCCTGAAGCCTAAACCCTAAATCCGGAAGCATAAACCCTAAATCCTAAACAGTGAGCCCGAGATCCTGGACCTTGAGCCAAACCCTAAATCTTCCTTGAACTCTACATCCTAAACTTAAACCCTACATCGTGAACCACGAGTCCTTTCGAGAAACTGTTTAAGTTCCTGTTGGTCTATGCCTATGCAGAGAATAGACTCTAATAAAGGCAATCCCTCAACCCTAAACCAATTGAGGGACCAGGAATTTTGATCAGTTACTATCCGTGAGAACCATCCTTCAAAGATGTCAGCCACAGTCTACACTCCTAGTATCCCCCTTAATAACCCCTATAGTAGTCCTATAGCAAATCCCTTACATAATTCCCTACATAACCCTAAATTCTAAATGAGACTATAGCTCATGTAGTGCACACTTGCCCAGACCACGTAGAGCATCCAACAGATGGAGCCCCCCCAAAAGTGAGCTCAATACTATGTTGGGGAAGCTGGGAGCTTGTTGGGAGGCTCCATTTTTTGGATCCTGTAGGGGTTGGGAGCCAAGGAAGGTTCGGCCACCTATTTTGCTGAAAACTGTGATCGACAAATCCATGCACAACGCCTGTGAGGTCTGCAAAAGTGTTCCTGTCCTTCTGCGCACCTGCTTCTGTTTGGGATTTTGGCTTGGACAAGTCATGAAACCCTAAACCCTAAGCAACCTAACCCAATAGCCGCACCCCCAAACCCCGACCCTCAATCCTAAACCTAAATCGTAAACCCTAGAACTACTTTCTGCTTTGGAACAACCCATCCTGAGTGGGGTTATGAAGGCCAACGCCGAGAGAACTGGAACACAACAACGCACGAGCTCCAAAGGGTGGCATGAAGGTAGGTAAGATGCTGCACACGGTTGAGGGATTAGGGTTTAGGGTTTAGGGATTCGGGTTAGGGGTTAGGGGCTAGGGCTTGGGGTTACAAGGATCAGGGGTTAGGGTTTGGGGCCTAGGCTTTCGGGTTACAAGGGTTACGGGTTTGGGGCTGGGGGTTCAGGCGTTAGGGTTTTGTGGTTGAGGCTTCGCTGACTGGCTGCTGGTGGAGTATGGAGAAACGGATCCTTCTAGTAGACCCTAAACCCTAAACCCTAAGAAGAATCGCAAGAAAGATTGCATGGTCCATGTTCTTTTCCATTCCTGCACTCCCTACTCTTCCCTACTACCCCCTAAATTCCCTAAACCCCTAACTCCCTATACCCTAAACCCTAAATCCCCTTTACCCAAACCCCCAAAACCCTTACCCCTCTACATCTTAAACTGCCTAAACTCGTTTGGCTTTAGTCTGCTCAGACTTTGGGCCTTGGGGGCCCAAGCAATCTCAACCTCGATGGGGCCGCCTTCATCCCGCCCGTTGGGCCGCTTGAAGACTGAATAGTATGCCAGGGAGTCCGAGATCCCTTTATTGGGTTTAGGGTTCAGGGTTTAGGGCCGTTTAGGGTTTAGGGTTTGGGTGTTAGGGTTTTGGATTTGGGGCTTAGGGTTTTGGATTTCCATACTTAAAAAGTACCCTGATCCCCAAACTCTAGAAGCCTTAAGTCTTGTCCAGCAGCCCTCTATCATCTACGTATATTTCGAATTCAATCCTCATCATTGGGTAGCCCGAAGTTGTTTAGGGCAGATTCTTTGAACCCCTAAACCCCCTAAACCCTAAGTCCGAAAACCCATCGCCTGAGCCCTAATGTATAAACCCTGAATCCTAGACCAAAACCCTAAAGGCTTAAACCTGAATCCTTCAACTGAGGTCTTGAATTAAGGGATCTTGGAATCTCTTGGGTGCGACCCGCTGTTCATCTGTCAGGCTTGCTCGGGGCCTCAAGCCTCCGAGTCTCAGATGAATCGCCGGGGTAAAGGCTGAGTTAAACGGGGAGAGAGAAGGAACAAAGGGATAAGTGGTGGTATGTAGGGGTATAACGGGATGTATGGGGTTTGGGTTTTATAGGGCGCCGGGCTTTTTAGGGTTTCTTGGCGTTGGGGCTTAGGGGCTTAGGTTTAAGTTTAAGGCATTGAGTCTCCAACCCTTCAAAGCCCTCAAACGACCATGTGTGGCCGCAAAGATAGGGACCCTGTGGCCTTCAGGGTTCAGGATCAGTCTGGAAGCTCTGGAGTTTAAAGGCTTTAGGGCTCTATAAACCCTAAACCTTAAACCCTAAACTTTAGGGCTCTAAGCTTTGGTTTAGGCTTCTAAGGCTTTTCGGGCTCTACGGCTTTCGCGTTGTACGCGTTTAGGGTTCAGGTTGGGGAGTTTTAGGGTTTTGAAGTTCGGGGTTTGTGTTTTAGGGTTTGAAGTTCGGGGTTTGTGTTCAGAGCAAGCGAGGGTACCCTTTATTTTGAAACCTCAAGCCTCAATCCTAAACTCTACACATCCCTACACCCCTATATAACCCAACCCTAGACCCTACATACTCCCCATGCCCTACACCCTACACACAAAAAAATCTAAACCGTCATGGGTGCTGGCTTTGGGATTCAACTGGGTTGCTGTTAAGGAACTTAAATTAAGTTTCTCTATTGGGGAAACCC
>CAJNIZ010043185.1:11905-22528 GCA_905231905.1 Symbiodinium pilosum
CCCTAATTTTGGGAAACCCCCATTTCGAGCTTAGAGCTTAGGTTTTAGGCTTAAGGACTGTGGGTTGATCTGGAGCTTATAGCCCCCCTGAAGTAGATAGAATATCAGGGTTAGATTAGGGCTATATTGGGGTTATATAGGGATAATTGAAAAGAAAATGGAAACAACTATAATGGGTTTAGGGTTTAGGGTGTATAGTCCCCCTGAAATAGATAGAATATAACTTTGGGTATATTATAATAAGATCCCCATGTACCCCATATTCTATCTACTTAAGGGGGACTATAGGGCTTATAGAGTTTAGGGTTCAAGCTATGGGCAAGGCTTACGGTTTGTCCTGCTTTTGGAAGGAGAAGGACGCCCTGAGGGTTTCGGCCTAAGGGTTTAGGGTGTAAAGTTTTAGGGGGTTTAAGGTTGAGGGGTTTAGGCTGCTAGGGCTTGAGGGTTTTTAGCCTGAATCAACTCTGCTGACGCGTCGCCACTCAAACATGCTTGGAACTTCATGGGGCTTAGTAATTACTCATAACTGGGCGTGTGGCCCTACTTGTACCCCCCCCTTACTGGACTTATGTAGGTTGCCCCAAATATAAGTTGGGTTATAGGCCCAGTTAAACGTAGTTACAAAGTCCCATGAACCACCAAACGCTAAACCCTAAACCCTAAACCGAATGTTGACTCAGGAGGCAATGCCCGCTGAGAGAGAGCCTTGGTTGCTGCAGGCTGGCTACGCATGTGAGCCATAATCGAAACTCCTAGTATCCCCCTTAATACTGGAGAATCAAATGGAAACGAAAATGGAAAATGAAATGGAAACTGGGATTATATAGGGGGATTATAGGGGTTATAGTCTAAACTGCCGGTATCCTCCTTAATAACCCCAAAATAATCCCCTACATAATCCCTTCTCTAGCCCCCTTAATAAGGAGTGTAGCTTATGGCTTATATTGCGACACATCATTGCTGTCTACAATCATCTTTAACCCTAAGGGTACAAGTACCTAATAAGTGAGCACGGGGGAAATGATGAAAGGAACTGTAGTCTACCTTTTGGGGAGTATATGAGTATACGATTGGTTTTAGGGTTGTTACAAGGCTTGTTTTTTCTTAAACTTTCAGGCCTCAGCCATCAAAACCCCGAAGGCTTGCTGCAATCCTTGTGGCATGTAAGCGTCCGTATTATAAACGGGGTCGTAATAGTGAAATTCCCTGGGCGAGATTTGGGATGTTTAATTTGATGTAAACCGCGAACCTATGATTTACTTGTTTTTGCCTAGGCACATACTGGCCGTTCAGAGGGCAATTCTTGGTAATAATACAATTCCCCGGCCTAAGAATCATGGTTTGCAATCGAAATCAAATTAGGAGAATGCAGACGAAGAGTTCTTTTGCTTGCTTCTGTGCAGAAGTACTCGTGCTCTTACTCCTTCAATCACTCTTAAACAACTCCAAGAGAGCTCAGGCCTCACAGTTTTTACTGCGACCCTCAACTTCCGGACCTTTGTTTCGAGATTGGTCCGCCCGAAACTCTGGGATGGGGGGGGTAGATAACGAACCTCAGATAAATCCCTACGATAGCTGCGCAAACTCAGTTGAAGAGCGGGGGGGAGGGGGGTTGCCCCCGAACCCCATCACTTCAGGAAAGTCCAAAAAGCATTCATTCAGAAAAGGTAGTCGTCGGAGAAACTTGCTTTCCGAAAAACAACAAAAACCAAAGCCCTAAATCCACAAATCCATCAACCGCACCTCCTGGAGTGTGGACGTGAGGCGGACCACTCCATCCAGCTGCTGTTCGGACTTGTACATGCGCCTCTCACAGGAAGGCCTTTACTACTAAGACGCAGGGGAGTTTCTATCAAACAGGTGGACATAAGGGACCATAAGGAGACATGGAGATGTCAACGGCATTGAAAATAGGCTATGTTTAACCCCCATGACAGGCCTACAAGACAAGTCTGGAGGCTTTTGGCTAGCAGCAGGGCGCTTAGCGTGTTGATTAGCCTGCATCGTCCACACGCTGCGCTGCGTAGGATTTCCACTCTAGAGTTTCGAGCATGGGGATTAAGGTTTAGGGGTTGTGCTTCTTGTGTGCTCGGCAAATCTGAACCAACCTGCCATTGCGTCCGTCCCATGTGAGCGCGGAACCCATGAGTGCGACCCCTTTCTTGGGAACACCTCAAGAAGCACATCATGGATTGCTGCTACACTGTCACCATGGAAGTCAGCAACACGCCTAAAAAGGGGCGCTTGGAACCCTCTAATTGCAGTCACTCTCCCCAACTCCACCTCTCGCATCACCCTGTTCAACACAAACCCTATTTCCCTCCACTCCGTCAACCGCCCTGACCCCTGCCCTGACCCCTCCCCTCCCATGCCCGCGTTGGTTGCGGCAGCTAGGATTCCAGTTTATGTTTGCTCGACTCCAGGCTTCGGACGGGACGGGTTGAAGGGTTGGAGTTCCAGGAGATGTTGAATGCAGGGCTTGGGGTGCCGAAGTACTGCTACATGCACCCACCGCTTTCACCTGGCTAGGGCGAACGCCAGCGATCACAACTACTTCCCCCAAGGTACCCGCTTAGTTAATTACTCTTTGCATCATGAAGGGGAGAATGAAAGCCCCCAACACACATCTAAGATCCTTGCTCCCTGCAGAGGGCCATGGAGACTTGGCCCCTGCAACCCTGAATCCACAAACCACCCTAAACCCAGGGCTCACCCCTTCCCCGTGCACAAAAAGGATTATACCTGGATCGATAAAGCCTACGCGTGGCTAGATGCTAAACCTTAACCCTGACCCCTACTTGGAGGTCCGTTGTACTTATAACCTACTTAGTAATTGTAGTTGTAACCTAATTAGTCCCATAACTACAGTTACCCTAGATACAGTTGGGTTATAACTACAGTTACTAAGCAGGTTATAAGTACAATGGACCTCCAAGGAGACTGGAAGGTTCTCATCTCGAAGCTCCACAAAGCCCTTCGTTTGGAGTTCTACTATGAATACACACGCACATATGGTAGTTTCCTAAAATAGGTGGACCCCCATATAGACCCCAAAATACGATAATCCTTATTATAGGGACCCCCCATATTTTGGGAAACCCCCCATGCACCGTATGGTTTCATGAAGGAAAATAAACCTGTGCTCAACCCTAATCCCTAATCTCCAAGCCCATGTACAAGCCTATCTAACGTTTCCAATGTGGAGGATGTCTGTTTTGAGAACTGCCGACTCTCGGAGCTCATCCACTCCAAACCTGGCGGCTTCAGCCCTTTCTTGCCGTAAGGGTTCAGGGCTTAGGGGGTCTAGAGTTTAGAGTTTAGGGTATTACTAATGCCTCCAAACCTGGCAGCTTCAGCGCTGTCTTACTGTAGCGGTTTAGGGTTTAGGGGTTTAGGGCTTAGAATTTAAGGTATGATGATAATTCTGGGTGGGGTCAAGGGTGGGAAGTGGGATTTTATGGGAGTTTCTAGGGAGAATTACCCATGTCATAAATCTAGACTCCCTTGTAGAAATAAGGTATAGAGTACCTCAAATAGACCTCAAAAGTAAGTCTGTGTGTATGTGGGTGAGGACCCCCTAAACCCTAAACCCTAAACCCTAACCCCTAAACCCTAAACCCTAAACCTGAACCCTAACTCCTAAACCCTAAACCATTTTCAGTTCAGTTTTTTCAAATCAGGGGGCCATCGCTCTTGTCATTGGTGGATGGCCAATGAAACGGCCCATGGCAAGAGCTGAATACGTACCTGCTGCAGGCCGAAAGTAACCTACCCTAAGAGTGCAAGGACCCAAATAATAGGGTTTTAGGGCCCAAATACTGTAATATTCATGGTATTTGGGCCCTAGAGCCCTATTATTTGGGTCCTTGGACCCTCAGGGCTAAGTTGGCATTTTCTGGGGTCACGTTGGCATGACTTGGCATCAGTGCTTACGAATGGATACGAAGTGCCCTCGTGGCTTCTCAGTGTGTATGTGTGTGTTGTGTCCTTCAGGCCCTTAATTAGATTTAGGGTCACCTGTTTCGGGCTAATTTATGAATCACGCTGAATGAACGACTACAATACAGTCGAGTATTCGATACTATAGTTACATGAGTGCATTTCTCAAGCTTCCACATGAATCACCACACCCTGCTCATGTAATAATCAAACACTCCCGGCCCCACCCCCATATTCACGATAAGGAACTGCTACATTTTGAGAATGCATTTGATGTTAGAGGCTCGGGGAGAAACTCCAAGTATCCCCCTTAAGAAGCCCCTACAATACTCCCTTGCGAACCCCCTATTTGCAGTTTAGACCCCAAACCCTAATCCCTTAACCCTGATCCCAGAATCCTAAACCATCTACCATCAATATCAGAGGCCAAGTTGCCCGTTTACTAGGTAGGTTTGCGGGCACCATAAAAAACCATCCATTTCTGGCTTGGTAAGGATTATATAGGAAGTAAGGGTAATACTTTTAAGTTCTTCACAGCAACCCGGGAACCTAAACCCTCAACCCTCAACCCTAAACCCACAACTCTAAACCCTAAGCCCTCAACCCTCAACCCTGAACCCTAAACCCTCAACCCTAAACCCTCAACCCCTAACCCTGAACCCTAAACCCTCAACCCAAAACCCTCAACCCTAAACCCTCAACCCGAAACCCTAAACCCTGAACCCTAAACCCTGAACCCTCAATTCTCAACCCCGAACCCTGAACCCTAAACCCTCAACCCTGAACCCTAAACCCTAAACCCTAAACCCTCAACCCTAAATCCTCAACCCTGAACCCTAAACCCTCAACCGTAAACCCTCAACCCTAAACCCTAAACCCTAAATAACTCATTATAGTAGTTTCCATTTTCTTTTCCATTCTCCCCATATAACCCCAACATAACCCCAATGTATCCCTAATACCCTAAAAAGTCTTGAACTCAGAGCCCCCCCCCAAAAAATACTACACAACTAACCCTCATATAATCCCAGTTTCCATTTCATTTTCCATTTTCTTTTCCAATTGATTCTCCATTATTGGGGTAATATTTTCATAGTAACCCTCAAAAGTGTTGAGCTCAGAGTCCCGTACCTTGCTTCAAAAGGGACAAGCTGCCTGCAGCGATGAAGAGTCTAGGGCTTTAGGGTTTAGGGGGTTTAGGGCTTAGAGTTTTAGAGTCTAGGGCTTTAGGGTTTAGGGGTTGGAAGTTTAGGGCTTTTGGGTTTAGGGTTCGGGGTTTGGGGTTTAGGGTTTAGGGTTGGAAGTTTAGGGCTTTTGGTTTTAAGTTGGGTACTGCCCCCACCCAGTAACAGTCTATAACCATATTACATTTATTATCCAACTGTTACTGAGTGGAGGCAGTACCCAAGGTTTACGGTTTAGGGTCCAGGGTTTGAACCTTAGGGGGGCTCAAGGGTCTGCCATGTATAGCTTGCGAAGGCGCACTAATCTTCCCCGGACAAGCCAGACCCCTGATTGATAAACCCCCTCCCCTTAACAGGGATTATAATAGGGATCCTAACATCTAGGCCCTTAAAAGGAGTGGTTTTATTAATCATGGGTCTACATTACTGTTGATCATGCCTCGTTGCGGCCCACCTTTTGTTCTCTCTCCTTCTGAGAAGCCCCCCTTGTTCAACTCTACACCCTAGAAAATCCCACACCTTCAAACATGTCGTTTTAGTAGTCACAGGAACCTCATAGTGTGAAGCCTTCGCGCAAACATCCCCCCACCGACCCCCATATTACATGTTCCTCTCTAATAAGAGACTTTATCTATGGGAAACATATCCGATATCAGGGATAGGGGTGGGTTAATATAAATCAATATCAAATGATTACTCAAATTCAAGAGCCCGTGAACGAGCTGTGAGAGACATGAAGGCCGCGAAAGACGCAGCGCATATAGGGTAGGGCAAGGGATTTCCCTAAATCGGGGATATTACCAGAATAACGGAGAATCAAATGCAAAAAGACAATGGCTGAGCATGACATGGAAGCTAGGATTATACAGGGGTTGGATGGGGATTATATATGAATTTCATGCACGGACGCTAATCAAGTACCTTATGCCTTCCGAATTATGGTACTAAGAATATTGAAGTCATGCACGCTTTCAGTATCAACAGTTTCTCCCAGCAGCCAACACCCGGTTCAACACCCTTAACCCCTAAAACTCTAAACTCTGCCCGCCAAACACCCCACGGCCCGAGGAAAATCCAGATCCCTACGCCTCCAATCCTATGCTCCGAACTCGATAAGGGTTTAGAGGGCTTAGTGTCTAGGATCTCAAAATCACGGCAAAAGCCTCCAATCCCCAAATCACGGGAATGAACCTGAACCCCCTCCCCCTAAGCGGCATATGCGAACTGTAAAAGCTACAATACCTAGAGCCAAACGTCGACTGGCATACCCACCGAGCGAAGCACCAAAATCACTGACCCAAAGGACCCTAAGTACCTATACTGTGGCCTCCTTAGACCTAGAATAAAAAAATGTTCAATAATTCCTTAAAAATAATTCCTAAGCAGACTACAGTATATAGAGCATGCTAACCTAAACCATACCATTGATTCCTAATATAGAAACCCTTACAATGCACCATGTAGATACTTTGGATCCTTTGTGGGGATTGAAGCTTCTCACAAGGGAGCCAATGCGATCCTTGCTGACTACATCCGGGGCGCACAGTTTCCTACGACCCCAAAGTATGTCGAAGAATAATCTTTTGGGCTCTAAACCCGAAACCCTACCCGGCAAAGCTTCTTTTACCTGCTTTTTTGCGAGTTTCCCTTGAAAAGCTGGTTTAAATAATCCTGGAAAACCCAGTTTATTTCGATTTTCAACCCTTACAAAAACCGGCGAAGCATATAAACACCGCAAAACATACCATAAACATCTGTGTGGGTGTTTGACTCCGGATTTTTTAAATAAGCCTAACAAAGAAGGTAATGGTTGTAGCAGGTAAGCCCTAAACCCGAAACCCTAGGGGTTGTGGGCAAATACTTTGGGGTTTAGGAAGGTCCCCAGTCCAACTCCCGTGTCAGCCTAATTAAACGTATTACACCTCAAGCCCCAAACTTTACAGGGTTTAGGGTTTAGGGTGCCCCAAACCTTACAGTAGCCATGAAAGTAGCTCGTCCCTGGCCGCCTGAACACTCCCTAGCCTTCACATACAGCCTACGCCCCCCAAACATTAAACTCCCCAACAAAGCCTAGAGTCCTCCTTAAGTAGATAGAATACGGCTTTGGGTATATTATAATAAGATCCCATAAACCCCATATTCTATTTATAAGGGGGACTATAGGCCCTAAACCTCTGAATCCTGGAATTCCGGCGCCTTCAGCTTCGCGCTGAAAGTTGTCCACACGCTGCGTCAGCACGCCCAACTGGGCGTCCATCAGCGCGACCCTCGAGAGAATCAGGATTTAGTGTGTTAGGAGTTGTATAATGATAATACCATTCCCCCAATAACGGAGAATCCAATGGAAAACAACATGGATAAATGAAATGGAAACCTACTTTCCCTAAGGCTCAAAGAAATGTAGGTAACATTTATAGACTTTGGGACCCAATGTAGGTCATATTTGTAGACATGGAGCCCTAGGGTTTTCCTATCTTTATTATTAGGTGGAGCTTTGGATTAAAAAACCAGAGGTCAGGATCTAAGGGGGGGGCGGGGCAGGACAGGAGGAAGCCTAAACCCGTAAGCCCTAAACCCTAAACAGGGTTTAGGGTTTAGGGCTTAGGGCTGAGGGAATAAGGATTCTAGGTTCAGGACAATGGGCTTGGGATTGGGGATTCCGCGTGTTGGGCTTAGGGCTTTTCGAGGCTTCCTAAACATCATGTTTTGTAACCTTCTTCTTTGAATGAAAGCAGGAAGAGGTGACTGGGGTTTAGGGTTTGGGATATCACCCGACCTATCATTGGGATAACCTGAACAACTCCACTTAGAACCCCACATCCTACACCCTTGACCCTCCACAACGTGGACATGACACGGAGCCTGTCTGTCAAGTTCGGATGATCCGGTGTGATTCCATGATGGTGCGTCGCCTGGGTTCGCTTCAGAGTGTGGAGTTTAGGGCTTAGGCTTAGGTCTTCGTTCATTGAGCTTATGCTTGGGACGCCTATATGACTTCAAAGTCTATTTGAGGTACCCTTTACGATGACTGTACAAGGAATTCAGGACCATAATTTTGGTGACTATTGTAGGTTTCTAGACAATAGGCCCTCAGGTACTGAGCTGCGTTTGTTCATCGGAACCTGCGTTTTGGGCGGGTTTTGAATTCTGCGTACGGATTTACTCGGAGGCTCGGTTGACTTAGTACGCTGAGGGTCCAACTACCCAAATAACCGGGGTTTAGGACTCAAATGCTATGATCAGAATTTTTTCGGTACCTACAAAAAATGATTTGGGTATCTGGACCTTCTGGGGCAACTTTAATCCCCTTCCTTGTTATTAAAACACCCCACGCCTTCCCATTAAGCACTCCCTATACACCTTGTATGCTGCGCGGTGTATTTAGCAGTAGGGGAGAGTGTAGGTCTCAGCATACAATTAATTCAATTCTAAGGGTTCAGGGTTTAGGGTGGAAGTGCGGCCCCCCAACATGGGCCCTTAACCCTTTTAGGAAAGTCTAGGGACCCTCATGGATACATATTGGCTAATAGCGACCACAAGAGGCAATGGTAATTATGTTAAGGTCCTTATATATTCCTAGTATACCACTATTAGTCCCTAAACCCTAAACCCTAAACGGGGGCCCAACACAAGGGAGGCTTGGACTCCCTTTAAGCAATTGTTTTGGAGGAGTTTAGGGTTTAGGGCCTAAATGTCAATAAGATTCTTTAGAATCAAAAGGCCCTGAATCTCAAGCCTTCACGGATTTAGTTTCAGAGCTCTTGTGCCAGACCCTTCAAGCTCAAAGACCCCAGTTCCATATAAACCTCTGACTCGGGATGATACGAAAACATACAAGCCGTCAAGTTTAAGCAACTGTCTTTTTTTTGTTTTTTGGGGAGGGGGAGGGGAGGGGGGGGGGGGTCGGGAATAATACAACATTCTTCCAGCCCCCTGAATTTTGACAAGGACCTAGTCTACTTGACTTTGATAGATGTCCAATAGGTTTTCATTAGAATGTCAGGCGATATTAATTTGACTTGGACTCGTTTTTACTCGAGTTCAAATTTGTGTTGGTCAGATTTCCCCTTGTTATTGAGTTGGCGTTTACGTAGATTTCAATTAAATGTCACTTGGTATTATTGCGTTTTAATTTGAATGGGGTTCCAACTGATTTCAATTCAGTCTCAGTTGATATCGCTGAGGTTTTTCATTTTTTTGAAATAGGACGTGATTTGATTTAAAGAATGGTTATCATGACCTTTCCACTTTAAATTGATTTTGATTTTACTTGGATCTTAACCGATTCAGACGAATCTGTGTCGACTTCGAGTAGATTTTCATCAGATCGTAATGGGATTCCAGTTGCTTGGAACTAGTTTGTGATTGGTTTTAACTAGACTTTAAATGAAGTGAGTTGCACCTGAGTTGGTTGAAGAACATCTTATATAGTTTATATGCTAAATGTAATACCAATGCTGACACTAATACGACCAAGTGTTTCATTGTCTTCCCATTTTTCGTTGCGCGGCACCGTTGGGCGGTGGCCCGACCTTTATATAGTCAATTGTTGAGGGAGGGGGCATACTAAAGCGGGTCCAACATTACAATTTAGGATTTAGGGTTAGTACAAGCCCGGCCCTAAACCCTATGCGACCTTCGCTGCACAATGATGACCAGATCATGCATAGGAGTGCCCCCCCATTTTCCCTTCAACACCGTTGTCCCTGTCAGAACGGCCCAACATACAGAACGCCGTTTTGAATCCCCACTGTAGCAACTGCCAAGATGGAATCTCGCAATCTCTCAACCTCCACTCACAATCCGTAAACCCTAGACCCTAAAACTTGCAATCTGAGCCACGACAACCCAAATCCCTAACCCTAAGCCCCTGAACCTTAAATCCAAAACGCCTAAACCCTTAAACCGTGTGACTCGCGCCAGCGCGTTGATCGTCATCTTCGCACCATCTGTCTTCCTTTTAGGGACCCTCACAAGAACAAGGGTTTTGCGTTTGCTAGGCTAGGTTTGGGTGCCATACAAGAAATAACATTTTGGGTGGCATTCATGGAGTGATATGAGGCTTACGGATAATACATAAATTTAAAAGACTCAAGCCTACCCTGCCTACCTCTGTTTCCTAGGTTTAGGGGTTGGGGCATTCGGGCTTACGGTGTTTAATGCTTTACCTATGATATCTTAGAAGCCCTCCTCATAAGCATTAGGTTTACGGCGTTGTTCCGTGTCTCCAAATGATCACCTGCTCACCCCATTTATAAAGTTTAGGGCTTAGGTTTGAGGATTCCCCCATGCCTGGTCATTATCTAGTGCATCATTGCAAACAATTATTGATAGGGTGTCCACGGTGCGAACGTCTAGTATTAGGGAGAGGCGGGCTCCTTAAACCCTAAATTCTAAACCCTAAACCCTAAAGTCTAAACCCTAAGCCCTAAACCCTAAGCCCTAAACCCTAAACCGCCTTAGCAGTCCCCCCTACCGGCGTTAGGCGATGGAAAACAAA
>CAJNIZ010043185.1:40827-58126 GCA_905231905.1 Symbiodinium pilosum
GGTTATGTAGGGGATTATAGGGGATTATAGTCTAAACTCCTAGTATCCCCCTTCATAACCCCCATAGTAGTCCCATATATAATCCCCTATATAAGCCCCTTAAGGAGTTTAGACTACAGCTCATATGTTCAGCATTACTACTTTCATTCCGATTGTTACTACGGCTGCTATTGGCATTGAAGCTATCACTATTTTAAGTGTTACACCCTAAACCCTAAACCCCAAACGTTATCGAATCAAAACTACCTCTAAGCCGAAACCGGAGGTTCGCAATGGACTCTACTCGCACCCAACTATGCTTAGAAGCTTGGCGGGTTTAGGGGTTTAGGGTTTAGCGCTTAGGGGTTTAGGGCTTGGGGTTTAGGGTTTCCTGCGACGTCAATGGCCAGAAGGGACAAACATGGAACATGCGTCCCTCCTAACTCCACTTTCAAGCCTCCTGCATGCTTAGTCTGTCCCTCGAGGAAACCCTTGACTTCTAAACTATAAGCCCTCAACCCTAAGCCCTAAGCTCTGAACCCTACACTCAAAATCCCTATACTTCCATGGATCCTCCACGGAGTGCAATGCGAAGCCTGACGACACCAGGATCTCTGAGCCGATGTTCCTTACGAACACCACTTCGGTGTCGGGTTCAAATTGTGATCTTCAGTTTGAGTAAAGAGTGAAAGGAATGCCGTCAAGGGTTGTGGACCTATCAGCAATTTGGTTGAAAAATTTCCTTGCACTCATCCTTTTCTAAATTGCCTCAGCTCATTGTTGCTGCAGTCTTTTGGCTGGGTCGAGCAAGACCATAGTCAAAACAGTGCGAGAGCGTGTCTGGGGTTGAGGTTTACTGGCCGGGCCGCTGCTTCTACAATGCCGCCAGCGCGTGGGTTTTCGCGCGGACAAGTGGCAACTTCCATGCAATGCCACACCTCTGCCAAAACTCTGCATGATTTTGCCAGTAGATTACCGAACTGCAGCACCGCCCACTAGCGCCAGGGTGCGTCTGGTACAGATATTAACTTGCTCTTGCTGCGGAGCGAATCATTCTATTGTGTTGTGCTTGCTCGTTGTTGCACCCTATGGTTCTGATGATGCTGTCGCCGTGGAAACTCTTCAGGTGTCGGAAATGCGTTCGGTCACTTTCCGGTGGCTTCTGTGTTAGCACGGGGCTCGTAGGGCTGTCGCAGGTCTGGCGGGAATGAGAAGTTGGTTTGACTTACTACGTACGTCTTATTAAGACTGCTCCTACAGCCCCTGCCCTGGGGCTGCCTAGCAAAAACAAGCAAGAGCCTGTATTCAAGGGAAAAAAGGTTAGGTTTGAGTGTTCATACTTGGAGGGTCAGGGGACTTAGTAAGTAGGTTAATAATGGGGATAATTAGGGTTACTATATGGGCTATAGGGGTTATTAACCTACTTACTAAGTCCCCCTGACCCTCCAAGTAGAGGGCTTACTATGCACACAAAACTAAAGGTTGCCCTACGGGACTCCCCAAACCTTCAGAAGCCCCAGAAAGAAAGAAAAAACAAAACCGTTCCTCAGAGAAGTCAAAGTAGCTGCTTGCATGCCCACTCACCTGAGCGGTCTCTGGGGGTTTCTCCGAACATGGATATCCCTTTCAACCATAAACCCTAATCCCAGAAACCTACATAAACTCAACACCTTAACTCCCTTCGGAATCTAGGGGCCTCTCTGGGGGATGCTACACAGAATTTTGGTTGCCCCCGCAAAATGATGTAGGATTTTTTTGGGGAAGGGCTTAAGGTTTAGGATTTCTGTAGATTCTAGGTGCCTTGTAGGTAGTCTGCAGGCCACATAAGGGCCTCTCTCTTGCGCCTCCTTTGGATTATGAAGCCAGATCCCAAGGTTCTCAAGGGATTTAGGGTTTAGGGTTCTGGGATTAAGGTTTAGGGTGCAGTGTCTGAGGATTAAGGTACTCAACAAACGGAGGCTTGGGGTTTGGGGCTCCACTTTCGGGCACTAAACCACCCTAAGCCCTGAACCCTAAACTCTAGGGAGTCTGTCTGCATAGTGAACCCCCTGTGCTAGGTTCTTGTATTGGACTCATCCGATGATCGTGTGTAGAAGAGTAACGGCTCTGCTTGTCAGAGTTGCGAGTGTGCTAGGCTTATGCTGGAAAAGAGCTTGGTTGGTGGTGCTGGTGGTGATGCTATTGGCCCTAAACCCTAGACCCCTAAACCCCCAAACCCCAAACCCCTACACCCCTAAAACCTAAAAGGCATGGGCCTCTTCTGAGGAAGGTTTCAAGTATGGGCCCCTAATACGGGCCCCTAAGCCTTCAGGGAATTCTGGGGACCCTTAAGGATACATACAGGCTATAACGTACGTATATAAGGATCCCAGTGTTAAGGGCCCATACTAGGAGCCCATGGTTTCAACCTGAGACATAAACCCATAAACCCCAAACCCTAAACCCTAAACCAACCCCTAAGCCTGACCGCGTCAAAGCCGCACGCACGTTGGAAGCTCTTCTCCTGGATAGGGTTCGGAGCTTTATTTGATGTCAGCTTTGTCTAAACTCCTTAAAGGGGGGGTTATATGTGGGAATACATAGGGGACTATTATAGGCATTACTTAGAGGGATACTAGGAGTTTGGACGATAGCTCAGTTCATCTTACCTTCACTAATTCCAGTTGTCTACTGTTCTGCGGGTGTACCTACTACTTAGGGGACTCTTGCTAAGCCGTATAGGTCTTTGCGGGCACAAATAGGGGCGTAGACCTTTTCTTACTAGCCTTCGCCTTCCTTAAGAATTTCCCATACAACGCCAGCGCGTCGAGTTTTTGAGCTAGCCCGACTCATCCGTGGGCCAACCTAGACCCCCCAAGTACCCTCTATGGACCCTAAGTACCCCCAAATAGAAGCTACATAGAGTCTATTTTGGGGTACTTGGGGGGTCTAGGAAAGTCCCATAGTTTTGGGACCCTTGGGCTCCTCCTGCGGTTTCGCAAGGGTTTTGGGTTTTGAGCAAAGTCTGAGGATCCAAATAACCCAGGTTTAGGGCTTATAGAAGTTTAGGGTTTAGGGTGGCCAATGTAGGTGTTATCTGCAGACTTTAAACCCCAGTGTAGGTACAAATGCTTCACATAGGTCTACCAAGACCTCCGAGTACCCTTAAACGGGTACGTAAGCCCTGATAGAGGGTCGGTGGAGGGTCTAGGCACGTACGACATGAAAAGACTTCATAGGTTTCACTGTTTTTTGGGTGGTGTCCTGTGCCAAGAGGGGGGCGAGACATTTCTAGAGACTCCAGTATACTAGTCCCCCATATAATCCCTTGTAGAACCCCCTTTGAGAAGTTTAGATTATGGCTCATATGAGCTCAAGTGCCCTCACACTTACTTTCACAATGTTATTCCAAAGGCTGAAAAATTACACGACCCTGCACGACACGACCCAAGATAACTCCCAAAACAAGGCTTGAATCATGCAAACCCGACAAGCTTCCAATCGAAACACCTAAATGCACCATTTCAATTCTAACACAGATCCCCGCAAACTCTCTGTACACCCCCCCTCAGCCCCAAACTCCTAGAGATATTTCCAGAATTGCCATGGATCCGAACGGGCCACAACGCACATTCGCAGCTTTCGCAGGTGGTGACTCTGGTCTTGTTTACCTCGCTCTCGGCGGAGGGCTTGCGCTTCAATAGGTTAAGGGGTTAGACTGAAGCGTTAAGGGGTGCGAGGTCAGCTGAAAGGTTAACTTCTTTTCTAACGCTTAGCCTGTAATGTAGATTCTATGGAGACAACAAAGGATTGCAAGGCGATAATCAGAGACGACTTCTTGATGGCTTGTGGAAGATTAGCCATAACCAGCTTTATAAGTGGGACAGCTGTCCTTCGAACCTTACTTACAACCCTCTACTCAGAACTACTCCTGAACCTCCGGGAAGGATTACTTTAGCAAAAAGTCTGAAAGCCGAGCCGTCTACAAGGCTTCATAGACCTAGACCCTCCTTCTGCCCTCTCTCAAGCACCAAATACCCACTAGCAGGCACGATATGAGCCAAGTCTTACCTCCTAGTATCACCCTTAATAGCCCCTATAGTAATCCCTTATATAGCCCCCTTTAAGGAGTCTAGACGATGGCTCACGTAGCCTAAACCAAAAACCACAAAAGGATACAAGAAGGTTCGTGGGAAAGATGCTGGGCCACTTCAGAGTGCAAGGCTTCGGACCGAGCTTGATTTCGGTGTAGGGCTGTGGTTTGAGGGTTAGACGATTAAGGTTAAGGTTTGGGGGTCAGGGTTTAAGGTTAAAGGCTAGGGGTTAAGGGAGGGTGTGACGTTTGGGGTTTAGGGTTGAGGGTTTCAGGTTTAAGGCTAAGGGTTTAGGGTTGAGGGCTTCAGGTTTAAGGTTAAGGGTTTAGGGTTGGGTTCCAGATAAAAAGAGCCTCCTTGTACCCTTAAACAGGGGTATATGGTCCCTAATGGCGAGCATTAAGGGTATAGAGGCATGTGAGCCATAGTCTAAAAACTAACTCGTGGTCCCCCCTTAATAATCCCTATAGTAGTCCCCTATATAATTCCTCATGTCACCCCCTTTAAGGAGTTTAGATGCTGGCTCATGTGGAGTATAGTAGAGGGCAAAAGGAGGCCTAGGTTCTACGGGCTCTCTATTCATACTCATCCCCCCCCCCTCCCAAGGTTCGTGAACCTCAATTAGCCAAAGCATGCCTCAGTAAGGGGGAGTTTTACCAGGGGATAATCCCTAGTCCTAAGCCCTGGGGACCACCTTAAACCCTAAACCCTGCCACATCCTCAGCCCTGTGGCAGTTTCCGAAGATCAAAGCCCCCGCCCTTATGTACACCCCGGTACTACGGTCCTTACTATTTGGAAGCCCCTGTAGTGATCCGTAAGCTTCTAGGATTCCTGGTAGGCAGGTTTAGGGTTTGGCGTTTAAGCTAAAGCCTATGTTACAAGCATTCAACCCTACTTGCAAGTTCAGGCAGGGACTAATTAAATTCTAGGCCTTGGGCTTATAAGATCCAGCCCGCTTAGACCTATCCTCGAATCCTTGACCATGAACCTCTGAATATCATGGGTTCCCTTATGTTCCCTTACGGCCCTTCTGAAAATCCCTTCCCACTTTCCCCGCGAAGTGCTTCACTACACCCTAAACTCGAAACCCAGCTTTGGTCTTTGTTTCTGCCCTACAAGTAGACGGGAATTCTCGTAACTGGGGTTTCTTTTCCTCCGTTTCTACACAGATCCAGCAGGGGAGCGCAAGGTTGTAGAGTCATTCCTGAATGCATGCCCAGACCCCCAAAAGGATCTAAAAATTAGATCCCCTAGAACCATAGGGAGAATTATATAAGGATTATATAGGGGTTATAATGGGTTTATATAGGGGGACTAATCCTCGGAGGGGTCTGGGTGGGGATGATAGCAAGGCCTTGTTAGGTGTATTGAGAACCAATGATTTCCGGATTCAGGTCGATTCCGTATGGGAATGTGTGACAAAAGTGGTGCGGAGGTTGGACCCCTCACTTTTGCGACACACCGTCCGCGTGATTCTAACACATACACCCACATTCACATCATCACTGTCGGCGAAAGGACCTTGGTTCTAGATGGCCTCTAGTTTCACAGGATCAGAATCAGTGGGTAGATAATGCTTGTTTATCTTTAATTTGTTACTTGCACGTCAATGGCATGCTTTAAGGCTTAACTTAAAGCACTCGCAGGTACTTTCAGGGACCCGGGAGTTAGTTATAGCCGTATCGTATCATCATAAGTTCTCATTTATGAGTAGGTTCCCTAGTTTATTAGTAACCCCAGGAGCCCCAGAAAGTACCGGTTAAGGACATGTGAGTAGTGTTTTTTTGGTTAAACCCAGTAAGATAATATTCCTTATACTAAAATACTATACCCCAAAAGGAGGATAGAATCTGACTCTATATTGGGTACCATAGTATCCCCAAATAGAATAAACCCTGAACCCTAAATACCCAAAACCCTAAACACCCCAAAACCCTAAACCCTAAACCCCTAAACCCTAAATCCTATTGGTTACCATAGTATCCCCAAATAAACTACTACTCATATCCTATAACCCTAAACTCTAACCCTTAAACCCTAAACAGTAGTTTCCATTTTCTTTTCCACTATCCCATTATAACCCCAAATAAACTACTATATCCCCAATATAACCCCTATATAACCCCAGTTTCCATTTCATTTTCCATTTTCTTTTCCATTTGATTCTCCACTATTCGGGTACCATAGTATCCCCAAATAAAATAGACCCTAAACCCTAAACCCAGGCAAGCGGCTTAGCTCGTCAATGATGGGTTTTGCTTCCCGCCAATCCGCAACAAGCACTACATCATCATCCGCAACCTGACATCTGGGTTTAGGGTTTAGGGTTTAGGGCTTGAAAAAAAGGGTCTAGGGTTTAGGGCTTAAAAAAAAGGGTTTAGGGTTTAGGGCTTGAAAAAAAGGGTTTAGGGTTTAGGGCTTGAAAAAAAGGGTTTAGGGTTTAGGGCTTCAATTGGATTCTTGAAGGTTTGGTACAAGGAATTGTAATACACCTCTTTCTACCCTCTATCATTTATATACCCTAAGTACCCATCACTAGGGACCATATACCGCTATTGAAGGGTATAACGAGGCTCCGTGTACGAATCTGAAGTACATGGGCCGCCCTGGCGCATGAACTTGCAGTGCTTGATGGAGAATATGTGAAGCTTCAAAACAGATAAGACATGTTCAAAGACAAAGTGTCTCGCAAAATTGCGAAGGCATACTCCATCCAGGTACAGCTGGAAATTAGTGCTTAGAGTTTAGGGCTTTAGCTTCTGAAGCGGACCTTCAACCGTAAACCCTAAACACTACACCCCAAGACCTTGAAACCGAAACAATTCACGAAACAAACTGGGCAACTGTTCGGGCCAGCCAGCCCAAGAAGCCCATGCATTTCCTGGGCTTGTTTAGGGTATTCAGGGTTTAGGTTTTAGGTTTAGGGGTTGTTTAGGGTATTTAAGATTTAGGTTTTAAGTTTAGGTTTTATGTTTAGGGTTTAGGGTTTAGGGTTCGGAGTAGTTTCACTTGCTGGCTGTTTTTAAGGAATGAAGGAATGGAAACAATGGCAGCTACCATATCATGGGGCTTACATATATAAGGGCTACTTTGAGGATCGATCCCTCCCTTCCCAATTAACATACAGTAAGACCGACTAAGGCCACATCCGTCGGGGCCCCTTTTCAACGGACAGCACTGTGCAAGAAGGCATTTTGTGGATTCTGTTTGTGTTTGGGGTAACGTCGAGTTTGGAGAGTTGGCTTAGGCCCTGGTTTGAATACACCTGTGCCGGGTTGTCGCCATACTTGTACGTACATCCAGCATGCTGAGGCAGCCCCGTCCTGTTTCTTGCAGCTGAAAGAAAACTGTTGGGTATTCATCACCACAGAAATTCTCTGCTAGGCTGCTAGACTCCCACTCCAGTGGAAGTTCTTGACGTAGGGACACCAAATCGCGGACCCCATCATTATGACCACCTTCATCTGAAACATTGGCATCGAAAGCTGGAAACTGAAGCTCAACTGTTAGCTTCACACGTCTCGATACTTTTTCTTATATGGGAACATCTCAAAACGGGAGGGGGGGCCGAGGGGCCATTGGGATGCATGGGGATTACACAGGGTCGATGGCGGTACTTGCCAAAAAATTCTATGCGGAAACCTTGAAAAAGTCCCACAACAATTAAAGTACAGGGTGTATGTGGGCTACAGTGTAAACTGCTACTATACACCTTAATAACCCTTTAAAAATATTCCCCTACATACTCCCTGTATAACCTACGTTCAGGAGATTAGACAATAGCTCATATGGTCAAGCTGTAGTATCCTGAGCTGATGTTCTAAAGGCCCGCGCAGGATGAGCTCCGTGCTAGAAAACATCCAAAACAGCCCTGTGAGGGTGGCGTAGGGCCTAGGGTTTAGGGGTTAGGGTTTAGGGTTGGAGGTTTGAGTCTTAGGGATGTCGTAACCCTGCACCCTACACCCTAAACTCGAAACTCTGAACCTTATAGGGTCTGAGACCTCAACCGGCAATTTGTAATGCTAGAACGTGCAAAGTCATCGGTATTTGGAGGGGCATGTGCGTTCCCCCTACAGAACCAGAACTTGCAGCTCCAAGCAGGCGGACTCTAAGATGGAATCAACTCCTGTAGGACTGGGCCTAAACTCCTTAAAAGGGTTATACAGGGGAGTAGGATTTACGGTTTAGGGGGTTATGCTACTACAAGGGTCTGCAAGATCAAAAACATAAGGGCTGCTGTAAGATAACATCCATGCCCCCATTTTTGATTTGCTAACTAAGTCTGCAAAAGCCTCCACACCTAAGCCGTAAGCCTCTAGTGGAGGTTTGATTTTGTAGAAAAAAATTCAAATGTCTTTGCTTTTTGATTGGGAAAAGAATGCTCCTGATTCCTCGCGCGTTTACAGTACGCGCAAGTCCCGGGTAAGTAGCGCAAACCCTAAGATCTAAGCCCTGACACCGCAGCCCAAAAGCTTGCACCAGCAACTTGAAACCCACAACCCGAAGCCCTAAACACCCGGGTCGCGTGTGAAGGCTACGCACGAGCCATAGAATTTCACCAAGTGCTTGCATTGAGGGCTGTTTAGAGTTTAGGGTTTGGAGGCATTAAGCCCTAGGGTACAGGAAGCTGCGCTTGCGAGCACGAGGAGCACTTTCAGCTCCATGTCGTTTTCCTAGCCACAGTTTTCCCACGCTTGTCTCACCAACCTGCAAGCGCGGCCTTGTGGCACTCCTCGACAAGCTTGTGCCACAGGTGCTTGGAAAAGCCTCCCCAGCCGAAACCCTTGCCCCGAGCTGGCCGAGCCGTAACTCCGAGCAGGATTGCTAGGGAGCTTCCATCGCCACCTTTGATCGGCCACTCCTGGCATGACGTCGGTAGTTGCTCTGCTCTCGGCATGTCCTATTGGGCTTTGTCTACGACGCATTTCGTCGAGTCGGAGATGACCAGGTCGTGTGCCTTGTCAGACTCTATGCGGCTGTAGAGCTTTGCTGTTGCGACCTCAAAGGACGCGCCCTGAGCCCTATAGGCCCTATAGGACCCTGACTTCATTGTTATATTCATGGCCCGCACAGCTGGACAACCAATAGACACTCGGGGGCCCCATATACGCTCACACCAAACCATCATGACCTCCTACCTTCTATATCCTTACATAACAATGCCACTTCATATCCTTATAATTCTACCCGAAACCTTAAACTCTACAGCCTACCCGTTCATACCCCAAGCCTGAGCAAGGTGGCGGGATTTGGGCGCAGGAGGGGGTAGTTTACTAAGACAATGTTGGTAATAGAAAACGTACCGGAGAGTAGGGTTTAGGGGTTTAGGTGTAATGATGGAGAAGAACATGGACATGCAACATGAAATGGAAATTGTGACGATTTAGGTGTTGTAGGGGTTGGGTTCATATGGCATCGGCTTCCAAAGGAGAGTGGCAATTCCCAACCCCACACTAAAGACCGCTTTACAGTCATGTTCTGTGAAATACAGGTTCCTAATTTGTAGCGCTTGGGTTACCAAAGGGTTTAGGGTTTAGGGCAAAATCCTCTAGACCCTCCAACGACCATCTAGTCCGGGTATGTACGCAGCAATGAAGTCCCTAAACCCTCAGCCCCCCAATGAAAGGCACTGGAAAGTCCTGGTCGTTGGTTTAGTGCATATTTTTTTAAGTAGCAAGGGTATCCGGGCTGTGCCCTTCAATTCCTTTCAAAGGAGTAAAGGCCCTTCCCATGTGGAGGCTCTTTTGACTTAGTCATACTTAATGAAAGGGTTATGGGGCTTGTGATATATAACGTTCTTGAGGATAGTTGGTAGCCCTGCTAAGGCAATTCCTACACATGGAATACGGAAGACGGGGTCCGATGCTGAATGGCCCCCCAAAGGGTCCAGAAAATGAAAGCCCGGGGCCCTGCTCAACCATATACGTCATATACCGAATAATCGGAACAGGAAGCCCTAAACCATAAAAAACAGACCATACCAAGCTTCTTGTGATATCTAAAGTCACAGCCAAACATTGCGGCCGCATGCGTCAGCTCCTGCAGCAGCAGTTTCGGGTTGTAGGGTCTGACGTTCAGGAGGTTTCCTCCCACACATGGCTAGAGTTTAGGGTTCAGAGCTTTGGGTTTGGGATGGTTTTCCTCCTCTGAGCCGTGGGACAATGCCCGGACATTCCTGAGGGTCCATTATTGTAGGAAGGGGATAGACATGGAACCCCAAACAGACTCTGGGGTTTAGGGTTTAAATTTGGTGCAAGAAGCACCCCGGCCCACACCCGACTTGCAGGAGCACACCCTTGCTGGCGCTCCACCATTGCTTCAACCTTTTACGGGTTTAGGGTTCTCACGAACTCTGATTGCGCTCCAGTGTTCTTATTTGTTTGTTGCACCTGTCTAAACCAGGTGGGCGTAAGGTTTGGACTGAGTCTCCCTCGAGGCTTCTTGCCTGGAGGCCTGCAAGCCTTGAACCAGTTGAACTTGGCCAGACTACACCGTGGCAAGGTTTGGATTTGGGTCAGGCTCGAGGCCTCTAGTTTTCTTCCGGATTCTTCCGGTAAAGCCTTGCGGGAGCATTTTTGGGGGCTGGGTGTGGCTCGAGGCTTCTTGCTTTCTTTTGAGATGGAACCTTGGCTGGAGGCCGTCAAGCCCTGAAACAATAGGCTTGTTCAGACCAGGCGGGTGCAAGGTTTGGATTTGGGTCTGGCTCAAGGCCTCTCGTTGTCTTCAGATCAAGCCTTGAATCCATGTCCAGACCAGGCAGGTGCGATCCAGGCTGCAGGTTTTCTTCACATGGCTGGATCCAGATAGTAAGCCTCTGCGAGGAGAGGCCCGATGCCCTGCTAGAAAACCTATCCCGTAGACACTGAACACATGAGGCAATCCAGCCTGAAGCCTCTTGGAACCCTCTGTCTCTCCCCTACTTGGGGTTTGGGTTTAGGGTTTTGGGTATTCATAAGTAGACTTGTAATTCAGATAGGTATGGTCAGAAATATACCCCTAAATTTGGGACCTTAATTTGATAGCCTCCCAGTCTCACTTATAACCACCCATGGCCCATGAGCCACCAACTAATCCTTCTCCCGACTGAAAAAGAGCGGCTCGAGATGAGTTTTGCCATTCCCGCCGTTGCCTCGCGCATGGCGCTATTCTCTGCCTTGAGGCAGTGCTCGTAGCACCTTTGCTTTCCAATTTCATTGCTGGGAGATTACGTCTCGCCATGGTCTAGGTAAGGGGCTTAGGATGTTGGTTTGCCATATGAGGGTGGATGTATACATATATATGTTTTTTGTTTAAAATAAACATAGTACACGTGGTGGACGGAGGAATAGCAATACAACATAGCAACAAGCGTAGCAGTAGCAGTAGGGGCAGCAGTAATGCTGGTGCTGCAGTGGTGGCGAGCGGCGGCGGCATCGGCGGTTTGGGTGGTCTTTTGCGAGCCGTGTATCAGCACCATAAGTACCGTAGAGGACCACAGAGCCCGGAGTGGATTTAACGCACGTGTTTTTCTTCTTTTTTCCTTGGGGGGATGGGCGGGGAGAGGCGTATTTCGGGTGCATCAGCAGCCTGAACAGTAAACTCCAAACCTTAAGCCCTTAACATCAACCCCCTCAGTATTTCAACATCGGAGTGTGTCGGCCTATCTGCTCCGTAGTTTAATTCCAGAACGCGCCAAGAACTCTAAACATGAACCGTTAAACTCTGACCCATAGCCGCAAGTCCTGAACGCTAAGCCCCTGAGCCCCTAAAAATGAAACTACATGCGCTAAGATGCCACGCCAGCCACGATCTTGTACTATCACCAGCCATGGCAACGTGGGCGCTGGTAGTGAAACTTGGGGACTTCTGGCAGCAGATGTTCCTGACTAACTTGCGGCTCTGGTTCAACAGAAACCCAAAGGGTCCATGTCGGTATATGGTATATACTTAGCGCCCAAAGGGAATCCTATATACCCGCCCCTAACGCTTTGGGTGTGCAGAGTTAAGACTGCAGGTAGTTTCCATAAAATATGGGGCCCCAATGGAGACCCCGAAATCACACGGACTCCCCGTAACCCCAATTACCTACAGTCTGATGGGTAATGTCTGCTAATTAAAGCCTATAACAATCAAAAGGTAATTGCTGCTAAGCTGTAGATACCTGCGGTTTGAGGTAGGGTGTAGGCCCGTATTTAGCCGCGGGTAGTCAGGTGCTCCAGTATCCAAAGCTCTTCCTTGCTTGGCCTCCCCAACTGGGCTGCGGGTTTCGGGGTTCAGGGTACAGCGCCCCCCAAACCCCAACCATTTGTGTGCACATCATTTCAGATAGCGCTGCATGGTAACTCACAAAGAAGGACCCCATCGACTCCTAGTGACCACAAAGGTCAATGGTACTCGAATGACGGTCCTAGTGTATTCTTACTATCCAGTATGAACTGAGTTGCGTGATTGCGTAAGCAGTCGCGCGGAATCCCATCAATCAAAGTCTCGTTTTCAGAATTCCGGCGCCATGGCTTCTGGTTCACAGCCCAAACACCTCTGGTCCCACTTAAGTAGACAGAATATGGCGTATGTGGGGATCTCATTGTAATATACCCAAGGCCATATTCCAACTACTTAAGGGCGACTATATACCTATACAAGAAACCTAAACCCATAAACCTGCATGCCTTAAGATTTGGATATTCGAAAACATGGGGTCCCCCTGATACAGTCCAAAACACTATAACCAGCAAGAGAAAAACCCAAAACGTAACCCTGGCAGTTGGAAACTTCCGACTAGCATGTAACACCGAAGCACCCCTACCCACCGCACATTGACAATTAAGCTGGGCAGGTACATTCTAACGTGCCCCCATCATCCCCTAACGCTCGCATTCCTCAGCTTCAAACTCTCACGTCTGGCAACAAGAAAAAGCAGCAATGCAGCGAAAGTGGATGGAGGAACCCGGTGACAAATAAATAATCAACATCGCTTGTTTGAGGTCCATGTGAGATGCCCCTTACCATAATTGTACAAGGAACCTAGCACCATGATATTGGGAATTAATTGGGCTTCCCTAAATTGCAGTCCCTATAAACCCTACATAAACCCAGCTTGAATTCCAGTTTCCATTACTGCACCATTTGATTCTTCACTATTGCCATAATACTGACTATTATTCAGGCCTCTATAGTACACTAAACCCTTAACCCTTAACCCTAGGCCATTGCACAAGTCTTAGCGCGGTCAAGCCTTCTGCGCAGATACGGAGATCACAAGAAAGAATCTTTATGATGACCAAGTACTAGAGGGGAAATCTGCATCAGGGTTTGGGGTTAAGGGTTGAAGGGTATATATTGGGACCATGGAGAGTTAGTTTCGGGCTATATACGGCTTCTGCAAGGTCCTTACATGGAACCTCCTCTCCTGTGGCTGCATTAGATGGAGGCCTTGCAAGTGTCTCGGGTACACCTGAGACGCTAAACCCGAAAACCGCTTGGATGACCTGATCTGCAATCCCAGGACCCTAAACCCTGAACCCTAAACCCTATAAACCCTAAACCCTATAAACCCTAAACCCTGTAAACCCTAAACCCTGTAAACCCTAAACACTCAACCCTAAACGCTGGAACTGGGCCCTGAAACCCATCCTGCAACCGTAAGGCGTGTTGGATCTAGAGTTTATGGTTCAGGGTTCTGGGTTTAGGGCTTCGGGTTTAGGGTTTAGGCTTCAGGGTTTAGGTTGAGGGTTTTGGGCTTAGGATGCAACACCCTTTTTGGTTTCCATGTTACTTTGGGGGAGGGTAAGACTTGGGTTGCCAATCGACATGCACCAATCTCCACCTGGCAACCATCAATACCCAGTTTGAAGGCTCATGCGACTAAACAACCTTCTACACAGGACTTAGAACCCACTTGTAACCCCCTTCATGGACTTCTTCTGCAAGTTATCCCAAGAACAAGTATGCCTGTAGCCCAAGTAGTACTAAGCCAGTGAATTGGATATCATACTACACCGCCCTGTGACAGTCCCTCATGTTTACGTTTGAAATTATGGCATTCCCGCCAGAAGGATCCTATGTAGTACTCTTCTAGGGCGGGGGCAGCATGTGCCCAACCCGTGAACCGCGAAGTGTCGGATCATGAAGATCAAAGCCTTCCCCTAAACCCTAAACCCCAATATTTACCCTTGGCCCCAAAACACTGAACACTTGTTTGGCAAGAGCTTGCTGGGCTTGCTCTAACTAAGGGAGCCAGGAGATCCCTCTCCCGGTGCAAAGGGTTTAGGGTTCAAGTTTGAGGTTCAGGGTTCGGGGCAGAAGTGAAACTAATCTTCAACGGGCTCCTAGTACGCCCTCAACCCTGCAAGCACACCTGCTCCGAAGGGATTTCCAAATCAGAACCCAGAGTCGGAACCAGCATGTTCAGGGTTTAGGGTTCAGTGTTCCCTAAACCCTAAATAGTGATGCTACAGATCCTGCACAACCTTAGTATACCATTGTACCATTATTCCTATTGGGTCATGCAGGATTTTCAGCATCCATCCTAGGTCCCAACTTGAGGTTCCAACCTAAAGCCCCTGGATCCTCGTCAACTCTTTCCTCGAAGCTATGGATCTTTGCCTTGAAGCGGTTCAGGGCCCTAAATCCTAAACCCTAAATCCTAAAGCCTAAACCCTAAACCCAGGCTTTTTGGGGTTTCAGGGTTCGGCTTTGGGGGTCATCTGCAAGGGGCAATTATAGGGTCCCCCTCGCCCACAAGATGAGGGAGTATTGGGGATATGTAGGTATTGCTAGTTCATCCTATGATACCTTGGCTGCCTAGGCCCTTACACACTGCCCCATGTCAAGGATACCTAACTTGTTTGTCTAGTGTTCTGGACGTATAAATATGGGCATCAACAAAAAAGGATGGGTAGTGAGAGTTTAGCGTGCATGAATGGTCAATAAGCCTCAGCGTTTGGGGTTTCTATGGTGTTCAATCTACTTCTTACCGTAAAGCCTAAACCCATTGAGGTATCCCCTAAACCCTAAATTGGGTTCGATCGGCTAAGGCTTGGGATTCCCTCTGTCAGCTTGTTCAGGGTTCAACGTTTCGACGCCGAGGCTTTTGGGCTTGAAGGCTTACCCTAAGGCTCAAAATAGCCCAAAAGCCTTTTATGGTATGGTCTTTGGGCCCAAAAGCCTTATATTATGAGTGCTTAGAGCCTTAGAGTTTAGGGTTCTGGTAGGGGATTGGGGATTGCAAGACCAAAATGCCAAAAAGCCACCTAAAGTTGTTGTTTTGCACTCCCCATGGAAGAAAGCAGGAATCTGCTTGCGGGTACAGACTGTAAGTGCACCCAAAGTATGAAGGATTTGTGGTGTAGATCAGGGAAAATGTAGGCAAGCCATACTTGAAAGCTGCACCCTTTAAGCTAGGTTTTAGAGTTCGTCCACGTTGTCCATGACGACTGTCGCGCAAGTGGGCACCCAAAGGCACAAGAGCACAAAATGGACGCCAAACAAGGCTGAACAACCTTGTATACAAAGGGAAGTAAGGCTCCAACATTAACAGAAATCGCCAAAGCGTGAAAGACTCAGTTAAACATCAAGCACCTAAATCCCCCAATCCCTACACTCCTATATCCCACCACCCTAGAACCCCTAAATCCCAAACCGTGACAGCCCCAAACCCTAATCACTAATCACTAATCCCCACAGTCTCATCCTCAACGCTGGTCCCAATCTCTAGACCCTAATCCAGAAACAACTCCCTGAACCTCAAACCCGCAAGCCTCAACTTCCTTCCTTGACGAGACCTCGGGAAGTGGGTAAGGTGCAAGGTCTGGGTCAGGGTTACCGAAAAATGGGCATCTATATATATATATACACATACATATACATGTATACATATAGATACGTAGAGGGTGAAGTGAAGGGTTTTGGGTTTGGGGATGCAGACTTGGAGGTTCACGGGACGACTTGAAAGACCTGAAAGAATGTTTAATTCGGCTTATTCAGGCTTTAATTTGCGCGTGTAGTATAGGGCTTGATAGTGAAGCCGAATTCTGGGACCGTTTAGAAAATTAAGCGTGCAATCGCTAAGCATCCAATGGCGAGTTTCTTTTTTTGAAATAGCCAAGCCTCCTCCGGCATTACCGCCACCGCTACCGCCCCTTCCTCCCCTTCTCGGCCACCACCCACGCTGGAACCACCAGCACCACCAAGCAGCTCAGCAGTAGTAGTAGTAGTAGTAGTAGTAGTCGTAGTCGTAGTCGTAGTAGTAGTAGTAGTAGTAGTTAGTAGTAGTAGTAGTAGTAGTAGTAGTTAGTAGTAGGAGTATGAGTAGGAGTAGGAATAGGAGTAGTAGTACTGGGTTTTAGGGTTTAGGGTTTAAGGTTAGGGTTCAGGGTGTGCTAGTACACACAGGACAAGTGCTAACGCTTCTGCGTCTACATCTTTGTCTACGGTTACCCGTTCTGCTTCTACTTTGGTACCTACTTCTACTTTTTCTTCTACCATTGCCATCGCTGCTCTACTACTGCTACTCCCACTACACCCGTTACTCTCGCTTCTTCTGCTACAAACTATAACTTGCTTTATACAGCTGCTACAGCAACTATGACCATCACACTGCCACTCCCACCAGTGTTCCCACTACATACCAGAACTGCTGCCACTACTGAGTTTCCATAGATAGGGGGCCCAAAATGGGTCTTGACACGCATACTGTAGTTAATCCTTGTTAACTATAGGGAATCCTACAACAGGGCCCCTTGTTTATGAAAAAGCCCATGTCTGTACCCTGCCCTGAAGCCTAAACCCTAAACCGAACCAAGCCGGCCATGAAGTCTCCGCAACGGATCATGCATGGATTTCGACGTAGAGACTACAAACTGAGGATGGCACCAGGGAAGGTGGGGGGGGGCCATAAAGCTTCGGGTTTAGGGCTTTGGGTTCAGCATCTCAAGTTCAAGCATTCATTGCAAGAACAGTTGTCTCAAGTCATAGAAAAAAACAACCACCTTTGGGTCCCACAACATTAAGGAAATATATCACCTTCGTAATATTTCAACTCATGAAGCAACGCCCTTCCACCATGCTTAACTCTAAGCTCCAAGCCTGAACTCTAAGCCGTGAACCCTAGAACCCTAAACTCAAAGCCTTGAACCCTAAACTCTAAGCCCTGAAGCCTAGACTCTAAGCCCTGAACCAACCTCAACTCTAAGCCATGAGCCCTAATTCTATTCGCTGAACATTTGCAGGTTCAAGCCTTCCTTGCCCACAATGACCTTGCCCATAG
>CAJNIZ010043186.1:0-58095 GCA_905231905.1 Symbiodinium pilosum
GTCAGACATTGACCTATAATCTTTCATTGGATCTGAGCGGGCCAAAGGAGCACTGCCAGGGGGCAGCGGCTGGAAGATGCACGTCTAACGGGTGGTCATATACCAATGCAAAGCCCCATCCGGCTGGATTGTCAAAACTGACAGCTCGGTTATTGGGGCAGGAGCCGTCGGAATAAGCAACGACATTATGGTCAGAAAGGGAGGGAGTAGGAAAGAATTGTCCGTGGAGGCCAACAGGGAGTGTTCAACTAAGCCGTAGAAGTCAGACATTGACCTATAATCTTTCTTTGGAGGAAGGGAAGTTTTAGACACAGGTAAGTATCGAGTACGCAAATTGAAAGATAAAGGCAAGTGTCTTGAGTTAATTGCCTGTTGAAAAATAGAGCCCCTAAAGGACAGTACTTCACGAAGGGAAGGAGGGCACATCAAATAATCTAATGTGGTCCAATCTCTGGGGTTGTCCCCTGCAAGGAGATGATCCGAGCACGTTGTCTCCTTATAAGAGACGGATTGTCGACATGGGAGTTGGGTGAAGGTTTGGGGCAGGGTAAAATTATGGGACTGCAAGAAGTCATACAACATGGTAGCATTGTCCCTGTCATCGTCTGAGATAGAGGCACGAACACCAACTACATGGGGGCCTACATGGTCCATCTGTGGATCAATGAATGAATCAAGTCTAGCATTGAAATCCCCTAGAATAAGAAGATGGGATTGATTGGAGTGTGAGAGTACTATATCCTCGAGTTGAGACCAGAACTTACTTTTCCTATCCCTGTCTTTTTCAGGATCCTCAACTAGACAGGGGCATAAACATTAAGGACAGTGATTTTATGGGGTAAACAAGTGATAGTGAGCTCTGCAATTCTAGCGGAGTGCGGGATAAATTCGCTCACATGAGACCTCAACCAAGGGGAAACAAAGAACCCTACTCCATGATGTCTTTCAGAGGGCAATCCTGACATGAGAACTTGCCAACCATTCTTGGTAAAGTAATGCGAGGACTCTGCCTTTGTTTCTTGTGCACAAAGCAAAGAGACATTCTTAGTTTTACAGAAAGAGATGATAGAATCATACTTAGCAGTTTCACGAAGGCCTTCGACATTCCATTGCCAAAGGGATATAGCTGTATTAGTAGGTATTGGGATGGAGCATTTGTCTGTTACCGATCGCATTGAATGAACATGTGTGGAATACTTGTTGGAGCTTTGAGACTTTGCCGATTTAATGAACCTTTCCACATATGTCGGTCGTGGGTGGATCAGGGGCTTAGGATTTGAACCACCGTGCACCCTCAGGGTGGTATCCTTTAGCGAGGATTTCCACTGCCGGAAGTCTCGTCTTCCTGGGATTCGGGAGGATTTCCACGCTTCGAGGCGTCTCTGATATGCCGATAAGGAGCGATATCCTCGTTGAGTATTGCCCCCGTGAGCTTCACGGTGTTGGTAGCCGCTTGGCAAATCATAACGTAAGTGTTGGGTAACGTAAGTGTTGTTGGGCTTCGCCCTTTGCCGCCACATTCTGTCGTGGCTCTTGACATGTTGCCAGCGGTCTCCCGGCCCGCCTCCTCTGGAGGCCACCGCTCTGCAGACTGTCCCGTACAAGGTGGGAGACTCCCTTCTAGTGGTTTCTAGCTCAAAGCTAGAGCCTCTTCTTGATGCATAAATCCACATTGAATCTCTGCCATAGAAAGAGTATTTCAAAATACACATTCCATTTGTAATATAGAAAGATTGAGCCCATAAGTATGTGTTAGGTGGAGGACTTCTACGTTGAAAAACTGTAATATTTCGTTCAGAATACGCATAAATTTATTCCACTTGACACGAGAAAATCTGACTGCTGTCACTTTTTTGTACGGTGCTTCAGGGGTGAAAGCGTCCTTGGCTCCAAAAGAGGACAGAGGCTCCTGGGAAGAAAGGTTTTGGTTCGTTAAGGCGTCCCTGGAGCGTATCCTTTTGCTGGAAAAGAGGGCACACTTGGTGCCAGCGCGCAGCTACTCTACTTGCAAAACCTAAGAAAACCAACCCTAACTTAAAGCCACCCTTAACGGTCCCGCTCAGGAGGTGCTCTTTGACACCGTGTGAAACTTGGGCTCTCTCAACGTAACGTAAGTGTTGCATAACGTAAGTGGTTTTTCCAAAGGAGTCGGCCCCCAATGGGGGATACGGCAAGGAGGCTCCGTATCCAAGCGGAGAATCATACCGTAAGTGTTTCGGAACGTAAGTGAAGCAGCCATTGGCTGTAATGTTCAGCGAAACGAACCTCAGTGGGAGTCAGGGGTAAGGTATTCTGTTTTTCAGGAGTATGAGCTATCTCTATATTGCAATTGCATAACCAACCAGGACATAACTATGATGAGACTGTGGTCACCGGCCTCTGCCATAAGGAGTGCTAATGATTCCATAGAATTTCCTTTGTTGTTCCAGTGTCTAGATAAAAGGGAGGTCTTGTGTTCGTACAAATCCAGAATTGCTCTCTCATAACCTAACATGAGGACGTTAGGGGTAGGGTTGTGACCAGCTTGAGTAGGGCCATAGTATCTGTGGAGCCAGGCTCTATAAGCAATACAGCCAGCACAGTCTCCTGTGCCAAAGATTTCATCATTTGCACTGCAGCAATCACCATTATCCTTGTGGAGAGGGCAGGGGAAACCTGGGATAAAACGCTGCTTAAATGGTTCTAGGTCCTGAAATAAGGAGTTAGCACGTACCCATTGGAGATTGTCACTATTCTGGCAATCCATACAGTCTGAGTTGGTGCCCAGCAAGGCCATACAATTGGAGCAAGGGATAAGGGCAGGATCTGAATTGTCCGGGCGTCGGTCGGGAGCTGGTCTGCTCCTGTCTCCTTTGGAGGAAGAGGATGCATCCTTGGCTTGTGACTTTGCCCATGGTGTGGGAGTTTCTTGAGGTTGCCACCACTGGGATTTGGAGGTGCCATAACCTTTCCCTGAACTTTGTTGATGAGAGTATTGTTTTCCTTTGCCCTCGTTGGAGAACCATTTGTTCGGGGACTTTCCTTCATATCCCTTTCCTTTTCCTTCGGACTTAGCGCCTTTTGGTCTACGGTCAGGGGAACCTTCCCTAACTTTGCCTTCAGCTCCTTTACCATAATTCTCAGGATCAATGGAGTGATCTTCCATAGCTTGTTGGATCAAGGGCTGAAGACCTGAATATGTGGTAAGGAGGTTGGAAGGGGCTTTGAGGGTCTGGAGTAAAGTTGGATCAAGGTCTAGGGGGCAAATGTCATATGGGAAAAAGGAGATTGCCTTAACAGGAGTAACATTGGACACATCCTGAGTTTGGCTATAGTGGAAGCGAACTGTAGTAGTGTTGTGCCTGGAGGCGCTTACATAAGCTTGCAGGAACCTGAGGGTCTGAAGCATGCGTTCTTGAAAATACTTTGGAAATAACTGCATCCCAAGTTCCCTATGTTGGGGCTGAATAGCTAGCTGACATACATAGGTGGAGCCTTGTGGTATGTAAGGGACTTGGGAGACCAGTTCTTCCCCATCAGGGGACCAAATTTGGAGCGCATTAAAATCTGATTTCATGTAGTCTGTGTACAATGGGGAGGTTTGGGATTCTGTGGTACCCTTGGTGTAGCAGTCCAGGAGAGCCAGGACAGGTTGTCTCTCCAACTTCTCAAGCACAGAGAGAGGTCTCTTTCTATCTTGATGGGGGAGTCCGGGGTGTAGTTGTTTGGATCCTTTGTTCTAAAGTACCTCTTCTTAGCCCTAAAGGAGGTAAAAAAGGTTTTAGTCTGCTGCTCTCTAAGGAAAGTGACCTTCAAAAAACCTGAGGAGGTAGTCAACAAATGGTTGGAGACTGATTGTACATCCTCAATAGAGAGATCGGATTCATACAGTAAGTAATACAGGTTGTCGTCAATCGACTTCTTGTTGGAGAAGGGAGGGACTCCATGGATAATAACTGTGCGCTTGTGGAGCTCTGCCTCAACAGCTTGCATGGAAACTCTAGAGACTAGACCTGAAGTTTGAAGTGAGGCAATTTTGTTGCTGATATCCGACTTCATGAGGTCATTCAATTGTCTGAGGGCAGGGGCTACCTGGCTAGTGTGGTAGGTCTCAAGACAATCTCTAAGATTCTCAGTTGTAACTGCTTCAATGTTGTCCGAAGTGGTATTGACTGGCTCTGCTTGGGGAATTGGGGCAAACTTACCTGCTAAAGGATCAAGGCGGGCTTGCTTAGTTGCTTGTCTGATTGTTTTGTAAGTGCGGAGGGCATCAGGATCGGATTTGAGCTTTTGGGCTAGCTGAGGGTCTAGATCACCCCACTCAATCTCTTCTTCTGTTTTTATATTTACATGAGAATGCAAACCTGTTACCCCTGAGGAGATAGAAGCGGCTGGCTTAGAGCTGTGACCAATCAGCAAGGAGTCATATGTAGTACGATCTACCATAGTGGTAACTGCACTGGTGACCAAACAGAAAGTTCCATCCGTCATAGCTTGAAGTAAATCTGGGCCTATGAAATGCTCTGCCCTTAACAAATTGCCGGCAAGCTCCGGTTGCTGTGGTATCTCAGGGAGTGGAACGTCAGACGGCGAAGGCTCAGAAGACATGTTGGGCGCCACTGTCGCATCGGCACCGGCCATAGCGCAAGTAAATCGTACTGTAAGTAGCCTACGCGCAGAACGAATGTCAAACAATGGCCGACTGGCTCCTGAAAAAATGCAGTGGATGTTTGAAAGGCGAGCGGGCTCCCCCTGGGCTGGGGGACAGTCTGTGCTCGAGCCTGTTCAAGAGGGAGTGGGGGAGTGAATCCTTAGCCAAAAGCCCCAGACATAACCCTTGCATGGTACCTACATTCTCTCGTCCCCTCCCTTTTAAGCGCCAGTAAGTCTTCGGGTAAGTCTTGGGGCTCATGGTGTTGGGGTCTGAGCTTCAGCTTCAACTGGCGATGTATCATGATATCTAGGAAACTAGAACGCATCTCAAACCGGAATACAGAAATCTTCTCTAGCTATGCAACGGCTTCAGTGGCATTCTGCATATTGTCTACATGAGAAACGCCAACTCTCCATGGTGTTCAGCAATCCGCACAGATGATTAAAACGGACCCAGCTTGGACTCTTACGGTGGCCCAGGTCCGAATGCAATGTAGGGGCTGAGAAAAGTAGAACGATGTCTTGGGGTAGGTTATACTCTAGTTACAAGGTTGTTCGCGGAATACCATTGGTACTTCTCTAGGCTTCTACATAACTTGGAGGCCGAGAACATCACAAGAATTCCTACAGCTTAGGCTTAGCGATGGTGTTGGAAAATGTTTTGAACAAAGACCGTAAATGGATCTCAAAACGAGATTTTCTGTTTTGTTTCCAGATCAGAGGTCAGAGTTCGTCCAGAATTTTTCCGCCTGACCAACCCCCAAACAATCGAGACAAGGCTCTCGTAGGGGACCCCGAATCTTGCGAAACTTCCATATGTAAGATCCGACGCATGGGCTCTTAATTTTGGATCCAGAATATATCCCTGTATCCTCCTTCAGTAGCTTGTTCCAAACAATTACAGCCCTTTCTTGCGAGGGTCCCATTCTCATGATTGTTTTCAAGACGTCCCATGACACTTCTACAGGCCTTGAAACCAAGAATATCGAAATCAGATTTTGGCAATATTTCAACAATGGCCCAGAAGGCGGGAACCCTAAACCTTAAACCCTAAACTTTGTAATCCCGGAGAACCAAGCCCCAACCCCTGCCCCCAAACACGCATAGCCTGTGGTACATTTCCTAAATAGGGCCACCCCAACATAATATAGACAACCAACATAGTATGGTCCTTTTTGAATCCTTCTTATTGGGACCCTGAAAAATGTATCACTCATTTCCTCGAAACACCCCAAATGCTTCGAAACCCTTAACCCGTAATCCTGGGATCCTAATTTTGGAAACTGCCCAGATACCCCTAAAAGCCTTTCAAGGGGAAAGCCCCTATGATAGTCTTCAAAATAATGCCCCATAAAACCCCTTTAAGGAGCTTAGAGTATGGCTCACATACCGTTGATGGATAACATCTTGCACCACCTAGGCCCCACACGACTGCAATTCGTAGGACTTTAAGGACTTAAGGTAGTGCAAGATGTCCTCCATCAACAGTAGCATATAGTCCTACAAAGCCTTTTAGGAGAAAGCTGAGGTCTGCGGCTGTCTCCCACGCCCAGGCTTTACTGCTGGCGGAGATCGCCTCAGCAGGAGCATCATGACTTGAATCAGGTAACATTTGAACCTTGGGTTAGTAAAGGGGTTGTATGGGGGTTATAGGTGTTATAGAGGGATAATGGAAAATAAAATGGAAGCTACTATTTAGGGTTTGGGGTTTAGGCTTTCGGGCTTAGGCTGAGTCCTGCCCCACTCATTAACAGTCTAGAATAAGGGTCATCTTCAGGGTCTATATAATAATGCTTTAAACAATGTCCAACTGCTTATGAATGGGGGAGGTACCCAAATAATCTGTGCTGGTAATAACGGGCATTGAAGTTCCGCGGAAAACGCCAAAGCAGCTTCAAGGTGTAATGTAAGGGCCTGTTCTACTGGAACAAGGTTTTGGGGTCTAGTCCCCCTTAGCTAGCTAGAACATGGGGTATATGGGGTTCTTATTATAATATGCCCATCTATTTCAGGGGGATTACACGTTATGCTGTAGTTCTGCAAGGTTTACAGATTTACAGGGAAAGAATATCAGTACTTCTTCAAGCTTCTAGATCAATCTGTTCCATTGTTTTGATGGTTGAAGTTGAAGCCATGGCATCCCTGCCTCCACCCTCGACCCATGAATGTTAGACCTGCCCCAAACTAACATGGAAGCCCGTATAGCCCTTGCTTTACAGGACACGAGTCTTTGCGGGCATTCTTTTGGGCTTCCATGTTGGTTTTAGAGGAAGGTAGGCCGGTATGTTTTTTGGTGACTTGATTTCATACGGTTTAAGGAAAATGGGAGACATAGCATGTAGTAACGCAGGTTTCATCGCTAGTAGCCCTTTAACCAAGTGCAGATCCAGCAGCCGCATTTCGGTGCACCGCGTTTTTGGCCGGCAGAGCCTTGAAAAACTCCAGTGCCTGGACATCTAGCTAGCACAGCTGAATCATCACACTTCGCAAAGTGGCACAGACGGCAACACATACAATGCTGCAGGACTGGCTGAATGAAAAGACTACGGGGACAGGCGGGGCTTTGACCATCAATAATGCCCAATGCTGATAACCACAGTAGTAATAAAGTAAAAATAGTAATCGAAGTAAGAATAAGACTAGTCGAAATAACAATAATGATAATGGTTATAGTGTCCACCATTCATCCACTGCTCCCCGCTCCTGCCTCAAGCCATTGCCGCGCACGCGAGAGGAGGACCAACTGCCTTTTAGAGGTTCATGGAACTTAGAAACGACTTAGTAGTGGGGTTGTAATCCTACTTTCATTGGGCTCACCCACTATAAGGCCATTTAGAGGCGGTTGTAAGTAGAGTTAGAAGCCCAGCTATAATTAGTTACTAATTCTCATGAACCTCCGAGTGCGGGTGCGGTCTGGCCCTTATCAGCATATCGGGGTCTGATGTTGGGGGTCCGACAATCATGATTATACTCTTGGGGGCTATATAAGAGGACCCCTGAATCTGGAAACTCGTGTATCATGCTCTAGGTCATTAGCTTCAGGTAGAGGGCGCTCGCGCAAGCATCCAGGCACGAGCGCTAGCACAAAATCCAAAGGTTTGTGGAAGTGCTGCCTGATGTGACACGCATTCTTTTGCGTTGTTTCTGATGAGTGCCATGTCGGCTCCATGAAAAAATTTTGTCTGAGGCGTAAATCCCTAAACCCCAGGCAATACGGGAGCTACATGGTGCTTAGTGCGAAGCAGGGGTATGGAACATACACACTGCTTTTGGGATTACATATGAGCAGCTACAGTAATTGTTGTTATCCCTCAAGTCCTGCTACTGAGCACTAGGAAGAGTTGCCACATGTCGTGCGGCCTGAAGTCACACTTCAAACATCATACCCAATAAAACATCATGCGGTAGTTCCTCACACAGGAAGCCCAAAGTAGCATCTTCCATCCAAGGCCCTGCCTGAAGAATCAGGGGGGCTAAGTAAGCAGACCTATAACCTCCACAAGATCAGCCCCAGTCCATTAACCTACTAAGTTCCCTGAACCCACCAAAAGCCTAAACCCTAAATAGTAGTGTCCATTTTATTTTCCATGATCCCTATATAACCCTATATTAAAAGCCTATATTATACCTCTACATTACCCTAAACCCTTAACCCTAAACCCTATGTTACCTATATTATACCTCTACATTATCAGCTTGCCCTGGGCCTTGTGGCTGCTCTCGCAGCCTGCTCATCAGGTGCCCTGGCTTTACAGAGCTTAATGCGGGTTTCCCAAATTAGAGGTACCTTTTTTGGGTGACCCTCTACTCTCTTGTCCCCAATAACCAGGGCTCAACAAGTTTAGACTTCATTATGGAGACTCAAAAAGGAAGGCCAAAAGGGTTGAAGTTCTTCTTTTGGCTAGGTAAATACACTAAGGCTATAGTATTTTGGGGTCTATATTGAGGGCCCCTTACTTTGGGAAACTGCTAAATCTGCATGCGTAACTGGAGATCCCAAGGATGTGGGCGGATGGAAAGGGACTCTTGATAGCACTACTAAGTCACCCTGGCTCTTCATGTTGGAATATCCATCCCAGGGGGGATGCAAAACTACATTTGCAGAACCAGCAGCTCCGGGAAAACTACCAATGTTTTCAACGCATGAAGATTTCTCACCATGGGGATACCCTCAGGGACCTTAGATGCATGAGAGTCATGGGAGAATGTAAAGTCCTTCCTTGAGGATTGCGCACGGGATATCTTGAAACACTCCTAGGCTATGTCTTTCAGAGAAGATCGCGGCGTAAAAGCCCGAATGACTACAAACCTTCTTCCCTTAAACCTCCTGATAGAACCGTACCAGAAATGCCCAAAAGCCTTATTCCATATTTGAATTCAACTGGGTGCCAACAGTACCTGAACTGACCAGTAGAATGCAATTCACGCCTGGAATTACAGTGGCTAGGTATGCAATTTCTTTATTGGGATGATTTCACACACTCTACTTCCATATTCCTTTCTGGGTTGCTCTATGCTTGGAAACATAGCTCATATCCAACAACGACTCCGAAGTACGTCCAGTATGAACCACACACAAAAATTTGGGGGTTCTGAAGCCTTGGGGTTCCTGCGGACCCTAAGCCCCCTACTTTTCAGATATACCCGAACAGGTTTTCATACCCATGTAACTCACGAAAAATGAAAGAAGTTCCTGCTGGCCCTTTCTCAAGGAGGCCCATGTAGCGCCCAACAAATATGGATCTCGTCTTCATTCTGAATATCTGAGCCTCCCCCTGCCCGCGTCCTGGTCTATCAGAAAGTCAGAGAGCGGTTGAAGTGCGCTGCCTTAATCCAAACCCCTTAACTCGAAATCTAAGCCCAAACCTTTCTGCTTAAACCCTAACCCCTAACCCTGAACTCTATACTCCAACCTCTAAAGCCTAGTACTTGTCAAACTGACGGCGTGCCTGGCACTGCGCCGGATGGCTTGACGAAGCATGTGGTGTGCGACATCTTTGCTATTTTCTCGAACCGGGATTTTCAAGCTTAGGGGCTTAGGGTTAAGGGGTTTCAGGTTTAGGGGTCTAGGGTTTAGAAGCTTAGGGCGAAGGTTTTGCGGGTTTTAAAACTTTGAGTTACGCTTTGCACATTCTGCACCAGGGGTGTCTGTCTATGCTCCAATGTTTCTTCTTTGGGGCGTGAGGACCAAACATGAAAGGTTGTTCCCAATGCTAAAAGGTTTCGGATTGATTCCTTAATTTGTCGGCTGGGGTTCAAGGGATCATCCGCTTTGAGGGCAAACAGGACATGGGCTAAACGTCTAACAAAATGATCCATGTTGCTAGGACACTCGAAAGACCAGGTTCGTTTGCTGAAGCCCACGCAGCATCTGTGCAGCATACTTCAGCACCATGTCATGCTAAACTAAAAGAAGCCCCAAACAAAAGCTAATTGTCGCTGGGGAAAATGGGGGTTCTTAAGTTCTTAAACGAGGGTGGCCTTTTGAATCCTGGGCGTGGAGTTGATGAGTAGAGTATGGGAGGTTTGCCTCAAGGATTCTATGGCGATTGAATGGAAAACTTCATTTCGAAACAGGGCTCTCCTTAGCCTCTAAACTCAACACGGTTTAGGGTTTAGGTTTAACCAAAGTTACCCTAAACCCTCAACCGCTATTGCGGGGCGTCTCATTCGCTTGGCTTGTAGGTACTTAGTTCCGCCAAGGATTTGAATTCAAAACGCTCCAAATCCTAGGCCCTGCACCCTAAACTGTGTGTGAAGGTCCTGCATATGATGTGTGAGCTTTGGGTTCTGGACAAGTTGGGTAGCCCATTGGAGACTGTAGGGACAGCTGAAAACTAGGAGGGAGTGCGAGGGTCCCAATTCAGCATTATCTACGAGAAATTTTCAGACCCCCGCATATGGGTACATAGAAGATATACTAGAAACTGGATTTCTACTGCAGGGGACCCTCAAAGTTCGGGTATAAGAGGGATACATGTTTACAACAAATAAAGACCATACAAATTGAAATGGCTTGTCGCTTACAAAGCCCTGCCAGAGCCAAATGTCAAATCGTCAGCAACACTAAGTGAGTGTAGTACGAAACACGGTTTTATCTATATCAGTTGCTATCACAAACGATAGAGCAGTAGTTGCCTAGTTATATAACATGTGTACTGGACCCTCATCATTAGCTTAATACCTGCAAACTTGTTTGCTACCTTGAATAGTTTTTAGTGAGCTCAAGGCACCTAGTCGTTTATGGATGTACTGTAGGGCATGGTCTGTTTGTCCGACCCTACCCCAGCAAGTGTTTTAGTAGTTGCACGCCATGCCTCCATTGGGTCAAGTCTCAGCGAGTGCAGATCTGACGGCAACGATGCATTCATCTAGTTTGCCGATGCATGGAGGGGGCCAGCTGCGGCAGGTGGCATATCTGGTTGAGGGTGTCCACAAGACTTCACCACAGTCTGGAATGCCACAAGAAGCTCCTTGAACGGAGCTGTGCTTTAGCACCGGCCTGTCTGAATTACCGGGGTGAGAACTTGCAGCTTCCAGATCCCAAGTGCTTCCTACACCTCAAAGGCTAAAAATGGGTCCTCATTGGGCTATCATTCGTCAAGGGTTCTAAAATCATGCAAATCGAAAACTAATCAGCTATGACCTCCAAAAGCTGGCAGAAGCAGATCTGGAAAGACAGGAGGTCTGCCGATCATGAAATCTGCCGATGCGCTCAGAAGGACGCTTCATCCTGTCGGGGAAGGTTCGGGGCTGGAGGAAACGGGGCAACAAGTTTGACTAGGACTAAACCCCCAAAATTCATGTTTCCATGTTCGTTTCCATTATCCCTATTCACCCGTATATACCCCCATATAACCCCTAAACCCGTACTTTCTATATAGCAAGGCAATGCCTTGGAGTGAACCAAGTAAAGGCTGCACAGTGTAGGTATGTCCCACGATTATACACACCAAATATTATAACAATTAGGGTAGCACCCAACTTTTAATCAATAGGATCTTGAACCAAAGTGGTTGCTCCACGACTTGGATCCTCTTCTAGGATGGTGCGGCATGCAAGGAGGCTCCTAGGGCTTCGGTTTAGAGGAGCGGGAGTCAGAGTCAAGGGTTTTTGGAAGTTGAAAAGCATTTAAGGCTTCTACTACCAAGCGGCCTTGGCCTATAAGCATGCGTGGAAAATGCGAGGTCAGATTTGGACTCCTTGAATTACTTTTACTATTGCCAGTCCCATTGCTAATGACTATTGTAAGGCTCCCTGATGAGTACCTGTAATTAGCAAAAGCATCCCAACTTGAATAGGGTTCTATGCTTGGCTGTGAAGCTTTTTTCGGCTGCTGCGCTTGTTTGCAAAGCTGCTTTGAGTATTGACTTTTCATGTGGAACGCAATGCAATTCGAGGAATGCCATACACAACGGCTAGCTCTGACACTGTGACAACGGTCAAACGGTCTCTACACTAAGTTTTGTCCGAAAGCTTGGTTGGTCCAACACGCTGCCGAGCGTGAAGTCGTGAATGATCATGAAGGGCGAGCATTTCTACCACGCAGAGTAAACAAAACCTGACATTTTCAAAGAGCAAAGATTCCTGCAAAATGCCGATTTGGTTGCCTGCAAGACTCTTCCCACGAAGCGGCTACGACAAGACCTGTAATAATAGACACATGATGAACACCCCAGAACATTGGCAACACACACTCCAGGGCAGCAAGGCTTACATCAACACGCTTCAATGCAGTAGCAGCTCTTCATGCACGAAATCTACTTCGAACAAGCACCATCAAAAGTGAACACTAAATGCATTTAACTTATAAGTGTCCATAGTCCACGAACTCAGAAATGTGCGAACTGAAGCATAATTTCCGGTGTTTCTACGAGTCACACAAACACATGATTTTTCACATTTAGTACCCTAGTTGGCAACGTGCTGAACATCACAAGCCCTAGCAGAACTAGCAACAAACAATGCACAATCCTGGAAAGCGCTGCTGAAGCTACAATTCTCAACAACGTTCCGCAAAATGCCGCAGAGAAAGCAAGACGGAATGCCTGCCCCTGTGGTGCTGCAGCTGGTTGAGCTCCCTGTTGCGACTGGTTGCGACGAGCGCCATAGCCTGGCCAAGGCGTTGGGGTGGTCATAACTTCTGGTACCTCGTACCAGCTGCCGTTTTGAAAGCTCTATGCTCATCTCATGAGATAACGATCGACTCACTTGGTCTTTTGAGATCCCGTTAAGCATGATCAGGAAGCACAAGATGCAAAACATTCAAATGTTACCCAGAAATAGTGACGAACTCACAGGATAAGCTATTGTTGTTGTTATTACTATTAGAACTACTGGTAAGTACTAATATTACTATTAAGGAGTCTTGCCGGAATCCCTGAGCCCTTGATGGAATCAGTTCTTCTGACTTGAAAAATTCCTTGCATAGTTTTACGGATTAGGGTGTTCGGAAGCAAATTTGAACTTGGCGCTTAAGGCGAAAGGTCGTATCACTTGCGGCCTCTCCATGGCTCAGTGCTTCCACCTCTGCTCAACAAACAGCGAACATGCCAAAACTATATGGGGGGTTCCCAAAATTTCGGCCTATTTTGGTAGCGCCCTCAATATTAGGTGCCGTAATTCAAGTTAGACCTAGAAGGGAAATTCAATTTCCTACCCCTACACATGGGTGAGAAGCTACTTCCCCCCCATCCGTTCATGACTTCAACATATCCCTGGCATCCCTTTGGCCCAGCCCAAAAGGACCTAGACCCCCAAGACCATCATTCTCGGTATTGTTACTATTGTAGTACTGTTCTCACTATTCGCACTATGAGTATGATCTCTTAGTCATCCTAAACAGCGGAGATCCCACGCCCTGCGAAATACTAAGATTTCACAACCTTTCTGGGAAGGATGGTGCAGCCGTAAGCACCAAACTCCAAGAATCTGAACCTTACAGCCCCTAAATCTTCAATCTTGAGCCCTAAACCCTACTCTATACCCTAAACCATTGCCCTACACCCTAAATGGTAGATTCTCAAAGTAGGGGAACCTCAATATAGACCCCAAAATACTATAGCCCTTATTATGGGGATCCCCAAAATGGTACCCCTAATTTTGGGAAACTCCCCTAAACCCTAAACCCTTAAACCCTACTGCCCTATACCCTAAACCCAGGGAAGGAAACCCTAAACCCCAAACCCTCCACCTATATCCCCCTTGAATTGGTACCCCTAATTTTGGGAAACCCCCCAAATCCAGGGAAGGATGCCTCCACGACCGGAGCTCCCAGCAGCAGCAGGCGGTGGACTCGCGGCCGGCGGATCGCCTGCGTCGGCTTCGCTGGCCCCCGAAAGAGGATCCAAAAAATGGAACCCTTTAAAGGGTTTACAGGGGTCTATATAGGGGTATATGGGGTTTAGGGATTAGGGCCTGGGGTTTAGGATCCAAAAAATGGAACCCCCCCAATATGAACCAATTACTACATTGGGGAAACAAGGGGATTATTAGGGGGTTCTATTCTATGGATCTTTTTGGGGGGTCTGGGTTAGCATCTCTGTCGACAACGCTTTTTTGATTGCCTAGGTGTAGGGTTTAGGGTTCAGGATTCAGGGTTGAGGGGGAGTGGATATGAGGGTATCTGTGCAAGACATGCATAGTATCTTTCTAGAAGCACACATCCTTTTTGAAGGTGCAGAGCTTTAGGCTTGCAGAGGGCATGTGGGAGTTAAGGATTGAGGAGCTTTAGGGGTGCGTTGGGTTGGCAAGGCGGCTAGGGTATTTCATGAAGCATTTATGCATGTATCTTGAAAAGACTATCAAAGGTTCTGGCGGGAATACTTGCATTCCAGGCCTTCAAAGGGCACAATGTGGTGGAGGATTGGGAACTCAAGGGGCAAAGTGCCATTCCATCGCAGCCTGGATTGCATAGAGATCCTGCCAGGGTGCCCTAATAGATTGTGTATTCTGATGGGGGCCCCCAGGAGGGACAATAATTTTAAAAAGTCCTTGGTTGGGGTCCCACCTCATATATCCCAACCTGATCTCAACCGGGAGGATCTAAGAAAGTTGGCAATAACAAGTATGCTATTGCTACTGTTCTCATGCATACGCCGCCACCACAGAAACGACAACGGAGAGAATCTCTACTGCTTCAAAGGTGGTGCAAGAATTCCTGCTCTGGCATAACTCCCTTGTAAAACCATCAGGGAATATTCTTCCATGACACTGCGTAAGGAAATTACTCTATGTTTCTACTGAATTATTCTGCAAAGTGGGCAATGGTCCCGTCAACAGCTTCATCTCATGGAGCTTGACCCTGTCAAGGCCTTCAGTCGGTGCTGGTGCTGGCGTGGGAGAACCTGAGGAGACCAAACTTACAAGAGGTTTTCCAAATCATGATTTTTGGGCAGCTGCATAACAAATCAATTTGTGGGCGCCCCAAATGTTGACAAAAACATATGCTTCTTCCTCATAGGGGTGCCGCTGTGGGTTTCTCTTGCATACCCAATACCAGGCCTCCTGCAGATTTCCAAACCGCTCTTTATGGGAACGGGGCCGAGTGCCTAATCACTTTGCATACCATGGCCCATGGAGCCCCTGCAAACGGGCCTCTGTCAAGTTACATAAATGCACGGGTAGATAAGGATGAGCAGAAGGGGTCGCTGTGACGGCACTATGGAAGCTATTTTGACAAGCTTACATTTGAAGCCCCTAAATGCAAATACGCTACTGACTATCATGAGACTACGGTGGAGCTTGTGTTTCCTCAACGAAAAAGCTTGCTCCTTTCTGTATAGTTTATCGGGATGGGACGCAGTGCCTCGGTGTCAGGCAGGGCTAGAGTTCGCCGAGGCATTTAGCTCGCCCCCTTCAAGGTCAGAATGGTTCGAAGTGCCCAAAAGCAGAAAAATCTTGCGCCGTTCAAAGTTTGAGTGCTAAAGCATGGTGAGGGGCGCAAGTTTCCTAGTTGTCCCAAGTAGATTAAGTGGCTCACGCGTCCCGATTCTCCCGAGTGTCGCGCGTGCTGCGAAGGCTTCGCAATTTTTTTTCTCATCATCGTTGTACTCGGGACGATACAGCGAAGTTTTAACCATGACTTCTCTTCTCTCTTGCCCTGGGATCGCTCTCGGAGCCTTTCCGAAGATCGAAGACCTTCCCCGGCCACCCCTGTAAATACAGAGTGCACCAGAGGCTTCACGAACACATTAAGATGTCACTGGTAACTTGTGCGCTTCAGCTCTCAAATCTGTCAAGACTACATAACGGCCCGTGTCTCCTCCTTCCAGGCACAGGAGTGCTGGTCAAATGAGCCTTGTCCAAGATCTGAGGCAGAGCGCGCACTAGCACTTACAATTACTGATATCTTGCGATGTACAACCATGTCTTCAGCTGTCATCTACGTGGCTGCAAAGAAGCAAAGCCATAAGTCTAAGAGATTATGCCCCTTGTTTAGAATAAATCTTTGCACCCAAATTCCGAAACGGGTACCCTATGCCTGCAAACACCCCACAGAACGAACCTAGGCGCAACTTGTAGAACCAGCTCCTGGCCGAGGTCGGATGCCAGCTCCCATTCCATCTTATCAATCTTCAACTCTTTATGTCTTTCGTCAGGGTTGGGTTCCTGGGTTTTAGGGCATCTAGACTGTTACCTTCACAAGAAGGTAAATCTCCTTGCTCACTGGCTTTGTACCATGCCGCTGTTGGGATCCTAACTTTACCCCTCTCGAGTCTAGCTGGATCTAGCAAGAATCGCAGTTGGAATCCTAATGACTTGGCCCCTGTGGGAACCTTCGTTCATGTCAAGGAGTACCCCCCGTGAACTCTGCGTGCTAAAAGGGCTGGGGATTTTGCCCTCTCCTTCCATTTCATGTTTCATTCCCCTTTCGATTTCATTCTCCACTATTCCACCTACTTGTAGTGGTTTTCACAAATAGAGGGTCCCTTGGATGGTCAAGAGGACATAGTAAATGTACCTAGATGACCTATAAACCATATCATAACCCATGTGAATCTCCCTTTGATTCTCCATTATTGGGGAAATCACGTTAAATCCCAAACCCTAGGCCCTAGATTGTGATTTCCACTCTCTTTTGCAATTCCCGTTTAGTCTCTCAACATGAGTCTCCATATCCCAAAATCCCTAAACCCCAAATAGCAGCTTTCTTTTACTGTCCCTTCCTACAAACCCCTACATAACCACTAAATACTATACTCCCTAACCCTAACCCCTAAACCCTTAAACCCTGAACCCCTGAAACCCTAAACCCCAAACTCTAAACCCCAAACCCCCAAACCTCTAAACCCCAAACCTCTAAGCCCCTAAACCCTAAGCCCCTAAACCCCATACCCCTACCACCCCAAACCCCTAAAGTCTGGAGCTAAGGGCTGAGCTAGGGCTGGCAGTTGCGCTATCCGCTGCCCCTGAGGCCTGCATCTGCCTCTGCTGCCGGTACCTGCTCTCTGTCTAGGGCTTAGGGATCGTAGGGTAGGGTTTAGGACGGTTAGGGTTCAGGGACTGTAGGGTAGGGTTTAGAACTGGAGGGTAGGGTTAAGGACTCTGGGGTTATGGCTTATGGGACTGTAAAGTAAGGTTCAGGGACTTGTAGGGTAGGGTAGGGTTCAGAGGGACCGCAGGGTAGGGTTCAGGGGCTGTGCGGTCGCGTGGGTGGGTTTTTGGGTTGTAGCTTCCGAGTTGAGGTGTAGGAGGCGTAGAGTAGGCTTTTTGGATGGTTGGGCTCAGGATGTGAGGTATTGTGGTTCTTGATTGGGTCCTAAAGCCTGGGACTGGATCGGCCAGATCTGAAACTCTGAAGGTCAGGGGTTAGCCACTGTAGTCCTCCAGGATTGCTTCAAAGGATCCCCAAACCCAGGAATATAAACCTAAGTTGAGGGTTTAGTGTTTAGGGCTTAGGGCGTTATAGGGGTACAAACCTGAAAGCCTTTAGGGGTCACGATCGCACAGTTGGCCGCGCTGGCTGAGGATCCATCAGGGGCTCCTGTCCGCATGTCGGGCTGGGTAGACATATGCGGGGCGGTGAAAATTCGGTTCCTTTTGCGGGGTAGTGTATTGGGATTTTCGAGGCATTACATGGTGCTAGAGGGGGCTATATAAGGATATATTGGGGGTCATATATGGGCTACTGTATGATATTGGGAACTCAGCAAGGGACCAATATTTTGACAACCGATGATGGGGCCATGGTGGTCACTACTATGAATTCTGTGGGTGAAGTTTTGAGAGAAATCCGTGAAAGGCCCTTTGTTGTTTTAAAAGCTACCATGAGGAATCTACAGCCAGGAGCTCAACAGGGTTTTTGGCCCAAGAGATAGCCGGGAATCTACAACCCTAAACCCTGAACCCTAATTTTTGCTAATTGTTGTGGCTTTGTGATGTAAAGCTTCCGTGCGGGCCCGCTACACCACAGACTCCAAAAGTACAGCTACCGAGGCTTTGCCGAAGCTCATGTCACAGCCTAAGTCCCTACTAATAGCAGGTTACAGGGGATATTAAGGGTTCAGAGTACTATACCACAGTCCATCCTGCAAGCTACCCACTCCCAACCAGCTTCTACTGGGTAGACGATTTGATGTTGGTTCTTGGCTTATGCTGCAGCTTCCCCCTTGCCCACGCCAAGCACCTGGGGTAGTCTTAGGGGCCCTCTAGGGAGTAGATAAGGATTATGGTCCATGATACCTCAGGACTATGCAGAGGTCGGGCTTTGGGTAGTTATATAGCTCAAAGACTTTTCTGGAACTTCGGAGCAAAAAGTACCTTCTCCAGAATCCTTTGTATAGCTATGTGTAACATATCATATCTCAACTTTGCTTCTAAGCCTTGAAGCTAAGCCCTAACCTTAATCTGATTCGTTTGGCCTGGAAGTATAAAAGTTGCTGAGGGTTCAGGGTTTAATCGTAGTTTCCATTTAATTTTCCATTATCCCAATATAACCCCAATATACTATATAGCAATTTCCATTGTATTTTCCATTATCCTAGGTGTTGGGGTTTGATGTCCTGCTGCTGAGACCGACGTCTTCCCATCTGAAGGGCGCAGTACCTTGGTCTTGCTGATTGTCATTCACTGCGTTGCTGTTGAGGAACTTAATTCAAGTTATTCTACTGGGGTATATAGGGTTCCATGGTTAGGGTTTCAGGGTTTAGGACCTTTAGGGTTTGAGGTTTAGGGTTTAGGGCTAAATTATCCCCCTATAATGGAAAATCAAATGGAAAAGAACATGGAAAATGACATGCACACTGGTGTAATCCAATAACTACTCTATATATATATACACATACGCATTATGGTAATTTGTGCCGTTAGTAGCTGCTCTTGACAAGCTCTGCATACACCCTCTTCAGAGCTGACGTGGATTATCAATATAGCCTGTCTAAAAGGGCATCTTTTTCGGTTCCGTGTTAGTTTAGGGGAGGGTAGGCTCCCAAAACTTGAAATCCAGACCCTCCGCCTTATCTCCCTAAACCCTAAACCCTACGCATAAAAGCCCTAAAGCTTCGCTCTTCTTAAGGTTCGGTGACGAACCTTGTCAGCAATAGGGGGCTCCCGTTCATATGGGTTATATTGGGTTTATATTGGGGATATATGGGGATAATGGACAAGAAAATGGAAACTACTATAGTATAGTAGGGTATAATGAGGGATCATTCTAATCCGTATTCTTGGGACCCAAAAAGAGACGTCCCGTTTTTGGAAATAAATATTCCAGTTTGTCCAGTGCGGATGCACGCCTAGCTAAAGTTAGTCGCCCCTTCCAAACCCAAAACGGAGTCCCGGCGTGCCAAATCCAAAGATGCCGCCGTACAATGAACGTTCTCGGTATTTTTGAAATTTTCCTAGTGTTTTAGGGTCTTGTTGTTCATATGTCGACTTAAAATGGAACACTAATTTTGTTCATGATGCTTGCGTACGGGCGGGCACGCCGACATATGGATAAGATCAGCCTAAAACTTTACCAAAATATCCAAAGTGGCGAGAAGGTTTGTTTTACAGGCATCTTACGATTTGGCACATCGAGACTTCATTTCGGGTTTTGGAAGGGGCGACGGCTCTTCTAGCAGGGGCAGAGGGATTTAGCAGGCATGCTTGTAACCCCCATACGACAAATGGGGACCCAGTCAAATCTAGCTAGAAACCTACCTACCAAGTTCCCCTACCCTCCGAGCACCCCACACTCTCTATAAACGACGGCCTAAACCCAGTTTCCATTTTGCCGTTCCTGTCGCTTTCGATTTGATTCTCCGTTGAGGTAACATCCCTAAGCCCTGAACTCTAAATTCGCTAAGCCCTAAACTCGAAATTGTAGTTTCTATTTTCTTTGCCCCAATAATCCCTAAACATGAACCTGAAAATATCCTTAATGCCTGAACTCAAAATAGTTCCAAGTTCCACAAACCCCAAACCCTAAAACTCCTTAAATCCTATACCCTAAGTTGGCACTGCATAGTTCAGGACCCTTTTCTACTGAGCTCCCCGCAGCCCAAGGAAGAAGACTAGCCTGAGTTGGTCTGGCAAGAAGAAGGTTTCGGTTTTTTGAGCTGAAACCTTAGGGCTTAAGGTTTAGGGTTCAAGGTTTAGGGCTTAAACCTAAACCCTAAACCCTAAAGAGTTTAGGGTTTCAGGGTTAAGGGTTGAGCTTGAAGATTTCGGTAGGGTCCAGTGCAACCCAGGAATAAACATGGCACCCCTCTGCGCAAGATGTAGCCTTATTACCTGTAGCCTGGAACCCCCCAAGAAAAGGGAAACACAGGTTTCTGGAGAACCCAGTTTGTGTGTTTTGAATATTCGGCAGTTTGGGGCTGCTTGAATGGGAAGCATGGGGCTCCCAGAGTTGCAGGTCCTTGCTGCAGGTCCCACGATTGTAGAAGGAGTCAAAAAATCAAAGGGCCAACCAGTTCGGTCTAGAGGGTTGGGGGGTGCAGATTTTCAGACCCCAAGGGACCGATGACATTTTTACGCACATCAGCAAGGAGTCAAGGAAACCCTTATGGTAACTCGCAGCATCCCTGTTACAAACCTACACTCCATTTCTGCTGTTCTTACGTGTTTAGGACTGCATGCGGGTTGGTCTTGTTCCACCTGTGCGTCTTGTTGACATATTGTGGCAAAGAGTAACGTACCAGGCTAGTTGAAGTGCAGATACCTTGCAGAAAGCTGTGGGTGTTGTATCAAGCCACTTTATGCAAGACTTCTACAGATGTTCATGGAAGTCTCATGGAACCATTGCAATTAGTAAGCATCTTCTTTTCCAGACGTATTGCCAGAGGTAGGAAGAAGAGCTCAGTTGCCACAAAGATCAAACATGCGCAGCTCTAGCACCCAACTCCAGATCCTCCCAGAATCTACCTCCCCACACATGCAGCTCCGAACGCGACATGGTATCCGCCAAGCGCAAAAATCTCCTTCATAACACAAGGCTTCAAACATGTTGTATACGGGAGTGAGGTATAGTTCAGGTACAGTGCATTATTTCCACTTGGCGTGACGTAATTTTGAAATGTTCAATTTCAACCCCCTCCTCCTAATGATCCAACCCCAAACCCCCTCTCATGTTTGGCATTCTCAATATGGTCTGAGTGTCTGAGAAGGCTTTATCATTGAGGCTGGGATTGCAGTACGGTGTCAGCAATCGTCACAAAGTATGCTGAGCCGCCAAATCTCAGCTAATTCAGCATGCCCAAGCAGCGTTACTCCCACGCCAATGAGTATGGAGGCAAGCGCGCCATCCGTGCTCCTCAGCCGAACGGGCTTGGGAAAGGAGCGCTGGTATCATTTTAAGGTACCCAAGTCAGCATGGGGCATTTTCCAACTACGGGTTCCCATGTGTAGTCCCGATATCTTTGACAAGCGCCATTTTACCCTGGACCCAACGGATTCCATACTCATCAATCTGTCCAACTTGAAACACAGGCTGCATTTGGCACACCCTAAACCCTAAATACTAAACCCTAAATCCAAAACCCAAATCCTAAACCCTAAACGCCCTGAATCCTGAACCCTAAATCCTAAACCCTACACACCCTGAACCCTAGATCCTAAACCCAGAGCCTCCAACCCTGTAACCTCTAAGCCTGGAGACTAGGCTTGCGAGTCACTGTCTCCTGGCCATTCCCAACCCCACATTTGTACTGTTGTTAGTGTGAAAGGGCCTGCTATCACTGCAACCTTTGTTCTGGCTTTACCACTGCCATCAGTCAGTACGCTTTTCATTCATCCTTTTCTTTTTTGTTTTCAGGTCATATCCAACTGTCCCTTGCATCATGAAGTTTGTTGCGAAGCATATTCGTCACCAATTGAAAATAACTCCTTTCCTTGGCATGAAGCATCGCTTGGGTTGAGGCTAGGCGAGGTCAGTCAATTGACTCATATATTTGAGCATCTAAATGCCCCTCTATTTATTTGGCTACCCTTCTTCAAAGCAAACCTCAAAACAGCCTAAATCCCAGAGCCCTAAATCCCAACCCTGAACCTTAAATCCCCAAACCAAGCGCTTAAAACTTGACCCGCGACCCCCCAAATTCCCTGGGCTGCCATGAAGCTGCAGCGCTTGGCGGAAAGGCCCCTGCATAGTAGCTTTCACTTTCAATATGCCTATATAACCCTCAAATGCCCCTATATCCGCTGTATGAGCTATAGTCTAAACTCCTAGTATTCCCTTTAATGAGCCCTATCATCCTCCCCTAAATAACCCCCTGGAAGGAGTTTAGACTATAGCTTCATATAACCCATTTGCGTCCCCCTTCATTCGGCTGAGGCGCTTGGCGGCAAGGCCCTCCGTAGGCTCTGGCTTCGGCTTCTTTGGCCTAGACCAGACAAGCTCTCAGCTTGGGACAATAACAATGAAAATGATATTCTTTTATTCGTATTAATAGTACTACTAGCAATAATACCAGTAATAATAATAGTAATAATAATAGGGCAGCGACACCCAAAACGCTGAACTGTACAACTTTTGCGGGGATGCGGGGTGCTGGAGATGTTTAGCATGGCGTTAGGAGTACTTGATTGTCTTTTGTTTTAGGATACAGCCATACAATTTTGGCATTACGGCTTGAGCTTCAGGGAATCGGGTGGGTTTTGTCGCGACCCCACCCCAGAAGAGTCAGATGCGTATGCTGAATACAATGCAGAATTGAACACAAGACGGCCAATGCTCCTATACTACCCCCCCCGGTTTCCCCCCATAATTAAAGTAATCTAAGGCCTACTTTAGCTGAATTAAGCGGCACATAGGGGGGGCAGCACATGAGGTGAAGGTTTGGGGATGGTTTTGCTCCCTAAACCCAAAACCGTAAGTTCCTTCGTTTCACACTCATGGCTCACGGTCTGCTATGCTAAAACAGGGAACTATATACAAGGGGTTGATGGGGTGCAGGGTTTATGGGAGTGACCATATGATGATGCCGCAAACTAATTTACTGTGGGAATATATCATATAGGGATTCCATAGGGATTATGTTCCGTAATTCCCTACTGATCACCGGTGAGATAAGAGCAACTCTATCAAACATGCAGAAATGAAAGTATCAGTACGCACATATAGACTAATGAACAGGGATTGTCGATTTCTCCAGGCCTGAAACCCCAAACCCACCCTAAACCCTAAACCCTTAGGCCTTTTCTGAGGGGTCCGTCTCCAAGTGCTGTTGGAAGGGTTTAGGGGGGGACAGCCCTGTCTAAATAACAACTTACTGGTGATTAGTACGGAATGAGGGCTTAAAATCCATACATAATCCCCATATAATGTATTCCCTTCTTACCTACTAATCTCCAGTAAAACAAAGGGCTAGCACATCAGCTTCCTTACCTCTTGTACGCGCTTTTTCGGGCCGGGCTTGCAACTCGCTAGCAACGCAATTGAGATTTGCTGGATCTTTGCCTTAATTGTTTTGGTAGGGAATATGGGATTATATTACATAGAGGTTATATAGGGATGTAAAAAAAAACCCATCATCACTACTTTGAACCAGTAAGTTGGGGTCTTCGCCCCTTCCAACATTGTGATAAGTCCTTTTGATGAGCTTTGGCCATATTGGGATCAAAGCTGTGGTCCCATTTGGGGTACCCTAAGTACGCAGGGCCGTACTACATAGGGGGCCCAACTCTTGAAAACCCAGCTTCCATGCCACTGTCCATCTCGCTTTGCTTCTGATTCTGAATTATGTATTTGCCTGAAGAACTCTACATAATCTTATTGTGAGTTTTATTGTTTTTAGATACTTTAGCGACACTTTGTCTTAGCTTTGGTTAGCTAGGAATGAAGGAATGGATCCTTATAGTAGTCCATATAAAAACCATTTTAGGAGTTTCCATGTTCTTTTCCGCTCCTTCCTTCCCAGCGGATAATATTAGGGTTGTATTGGGGTTATATATGGATAATGGAAAAGGAAATGGGAACTACTATAGTATTTTGGGGTTATATAAGTATAGCCGCCATTTTGAGAAGATCTCATCTGAGGCCCAGACTTCGTCTTGTTGTCGTTGTCTGCTGGCCCTGCTACGGGTCAATCTAGGTCTTAGCGTCTCATGTGAGCTATAGTCTAAACNNCCCTATATATCCCCCCTTTAAAGAGTTTAGACTATAGCTCATGTGGCAGACACACTTCAGATTTGAGATTCGGAGTGGGGATAATGTTCCTACTTTCTGCGTAGACAAACCCCCAAATTGGTAGCGTGAGTGTACCTACCCAGGGATAAAGACTGAACCTAACTACAACTCGCACCTCTAGCCTTGCCGCCTAAGATTTCCCCCAATACCTAGACCCAGAAGATCCGCTGATAACTTTTGACCAAGCCAGATTGGGGGTTTCAACAACGTGGATCCCTTCTTGGTTGCTATTTTGAGGACCGGAGTATATGTTGGGGTGCATGAGGGAGACTACCCATCTTTGGGGTTACCTGGGTGATCTGCACATTAGAAGCTTGAAGCACCTTCAGGAAAACAAGATCTGACCTCTGCTTGCACGGTGGTACCAACATTTCTCACATCTGAGCCCTCAAGTTTTGAGGGCTCAGGGTTCCTCCTTGGGTGAACATCAGAAGTGACAATTTTAGATTTGTGTTTGGGAGTTCAATACAAAAAAATCAAACCAACAACGGCCCAATTTTAGGGTTCTGGACAGACTTGGGACTACTCTCGGGGTTTAATGTTTAGGATTTAGGGACTACTTGCAGGTTCATGGGACTTAGTAACTGTTTATAAGTGGGCTTGTAACCCTAAATGTCCTTATAGGGGTTACCCCAATAATAAGTAGGGTTATAACCCCAGTTATAGGTAGTTATTAAGTCCCATGAACCTCCAAGTAACCCTAAACCCTAAACCCTAGGGATTTACATGAGGACAGCTGTGCATGGTATCCTCAAGCACTCACTGGATAACCACAGTAGAGGCTGTCCATTCTCTTCCAACCCTACAAAGCTAATGACGAGGTTTCCTGCCTTAATTCCAACTCCAGATCTTAGGTGAGTACTATATAGCCCCCTTACGTAGATAGAATATGGGGTATACGGGGATCTTAGTATGATATACCCCAAAGCCATCTTCTACCTACTTAAGGGGCAATATTACTATATAGAAATTCTATTTGGATCTTATCCGTCCTAAATTTCAGCCTCCTACAGATTTTTTTTCAAAATTCTTGTATGCAACTCCAGACTTTGTAAGGAACCCTTCCTTGTAAACGCTGAGTTGAGGCGAAGCAGGAATCGTGAACCAATAGATCAATCTCTGAACAGTTAAATTCTAAGCTTGAACCCTGGAATGACAAAAAGGTAACCTACATCTCCTGGGTACGAAGCTATAGTCCCCCTTAAGTAGATAGAATATGACTTTGGGTACGTTATAATAAGATCCCCATATACCCCATATTCTATCTACTTCAGGGGGACTATACCCCAAGATACTTTCAGGAATCCCTGGCCATCATGGATCGGAAACCCGAGTGCCAACCTACAATGATTGGAGGAAATCTCGCATCATGCTTCCATGACTTGGGAATCCAAGGACGCCCAGCCCCAAGGGTTTAGGGTTTTAGGGTCTTAGGGTTTTAGGCAGCATAAGATTTCCTGAATCCACCGTAATTACCATCCTGAAAGGCCCTGACAAACCGCAAATTTACCATGATTACAATTATTACTATTATGAACATTATTACTCTTGTTATATACTAGTATTACCTTATAACTGTTATGACTCTCATCACTAATATTCCTATTATTACTACTATTCCCTTTCTCAACAAACGTCCATCTGCTAAAAGCACGTGAAGAGCGGCGGGACGACGGTTGGCAGAATACTTCCCACAAAGTCATGCTGCAGTGGCAGTAAAAACTACGAGCGCCAAGAACACGTTCCAACGTCAGGACGACCTGGCACTTTTTTTTGTTATTTTCGACTTTGTGCGGCTGCTTGAGGTCTTTAGCAGAGCTGCAAAGTGGGCTTGTTAAACGCCTCGCTTTGCATGCTCAAACTCCTACACGTAGCTGTTCATTCGTGTCTGCTACCGGCAGAAGCCGATTTCCTACTATCCCGCCTAGGCTGATGCTAGCTTTATGGCATAGGGTTTTGGGTTTGGTTTAGGGTTTAGGGTTTACTGTAAGAGATTTCTGACCCGGTAACAGAGCGGCCAAATCTTACTACTGACAGCTCTTCAACTAGCCCTGTGCCTTGTCTGCGTGGGTGTCTTCCCAGTGCTTCTGGATTTTGCACCATTACCGCAGTTTCAGAAATCTCTTTCCATCCATCTTTGAGCCCTGTACACCAACGGCTATGATTTTCTCCCGACTCTCTTCGTGTATGCAAACTTACATACATACGTGCCTACCTATAGGACACAGCATTATCTGTGTACAGGCCTAAAACACGAAACCCTAAACCTTGAGTCCTAAACCCTAAGCGCTAAACCGTAAGACCTAAACACTACCTCCGAAGCCTTTAGCCCTAAACCCCTAAACCCTGAACCCTAAGCCCTAAACCCTGCATCCTAAGTCTTAAACCCTAAATCCCCACAGTTCAGTGCGGGTCAGATCTGGCCCAGGATCAAATCAATGAATTTCAGCGCTTGACCTTGGGTGCTTTTAGGGGATAAGGGCAAATATTACATAGGGATGATGTAGGATAAATATGGGTTCTAAAGCCCTGTGGCTTACTGGTTCTTAGTAGGGAACATGGGAATAGATTGTATAGGGACTATATAGGTGCTTAAAAGGGGATTTAGCAATTTCAGCGCTTGACCTTGGGTGCTTTTAGGAAGTAAGGGAAAATATTACATCGGGTTATGTAGGAATGGCTATAGGGATTATTCAGGAATTTGGGTGCGTTTAAGGAATATAATATTACACGGGGCTTCTGTAGGAATAATATGGGAATTATGTAAGGATCTTCCTAAAGCCCTTTGGCTTACTGGCTTGCCGTAGGCAATATGGAAATCATATAGAGTTACCTAGGAATTCTCTGGCCTATGGCTTGAATACCTCAAACATGATGTGTCGAGGTCCCAAGCACCATGTTGATTCAGGGGCTTTCTGAATCTCTTAAATCTCAGGGTCGAGAAAATACCATGGCTGTACATCTTAGACACGAGATTCTCAATGCCCGTTGAGACATCCGTGAACCCTAACCCTCAACCCTAAACCCTAAAAACCAAACCCTAAATCTTTGACCTTCCACCTTAGGACTTAGGATTGGGCTCTTAGTTCTGGGTACCCTATACCCTAAACCTTGGGGCTCAGATATCGGGGGTGGGGCTAAAGGCTGAACCCTCTTAGGCTTATACCGTAAGGCCCGCTTGCCTCAACCCTAAATCCGAAGGCCTAAGACCTCTCTAGGCTTCAGTGTGTGTGGGATGGTTGGAGTCTGGGTTGGCCAGGAAAAGAGTCGAGCTCAACAGCAAAGACTTGTGCCCAACACCAAATTCTAGTCTAGAGATTGCAAAGCGAGATGATGGGAGGTTCTGGTGCGAGGGGTGTTTGCTGGGAAGGGCAAGAAAGTTCCATCCTCACTGATCAACAATGCAGAGCCCGAGAAGAAACAAAACTTATGCGGAAGCTAGAAAGCCCCACCCAAAATGCCTCAACCCAAATCTCTGAATCAGCAAACCCCAAATCTTCGACCAACGCAACTTAAGTCCAAAGCCTTCAACTCTCAACCCTAACTCCTAAGCCCTAAATCCTAAAACCCAAGTCCTAAACTCTAAGCCCTAAGTCCTAAACCCCAAGTCCGACGCCCTAAATCCTAAATCCCAAGCTCTAAATCCTAAATCCCAAGTCCTAAATCCTAAGCCCTAAGACCCCACATCCTCAACCCTATCCTGAGACACAAAATTCTGAGCCCTCAACCCCAAGCCCTAAGCCCTAAAACCTAAACCCCTAAAATCCTAAGCCCTAAAACCCGAAACACCAAACCCTAAATCCACCGTACTCGCAAGCACTCAAACCCTAAAACCCCAAAACCCTAAACCCTCAGAGAGCCCCTGGGGCCCCAAGCCGCATAGGAAACCATCCGGCGTGGACTTGCGCTGTTCTAAGCAGTCCTGGCCACCCAGACCCCCTAAAGGATCTCAAAAAATGGAACCCCCTCATAATCTTCCCCAACACCCTAATCCTCCAACGTAGTAACGGGTTCATATTGGAAGGGTTCAATTTTTTGAATCCTTTAGCAATCCTGGCCAGGAGCTTCATGGGGAGCGATCCAGAGGTTTAGGGTTTAGGGGTTTAGGGTTTAGGGGATATGGTTGATGGGTTTAGAGTTTAGGGGTCTAGGTTTTTTTTTCTGGGATAGGGCTGAGTTTTTAGGGTTTAAGGTTTAGGGCTGAGTTTTCGGGATTTAGGGCGCATTATGGGATTGGGTTATATAGGAATTGTGTGGCGATTGTAGGGGTTGTGCTGGAGCGATATAGGGGATTATGTGGGCAGTGAGGGGAAATAATCATATTGTATAGGAGGAGTAAGAGACATGATAATAGCAAAAACCTAACAACTAAAGAGTTCGAGCTCTGTAAAACTCGTGGGGTCTTGGGCGCAGGGAGTTTTTGAGAACTTTGTTCCGTTCATGGCCAGTTTTCTAAATTACCCAAGAATCCGTCCTAACTGCCAAGACACTCATGTACGCAGGGGCTTCCAAACGAAGACACATATGTGGGTGTGACAACATACCAGTAGAACTGTTGAAACCACTCTCTTTTGTATAATCCTTCCTAAGTCCTGGATCCATGTATTTCACTATAAACCTCAGTTTCCTTTTCATTTTTCACTTTATGTTTCGCCTGACTTCCATGACTGTGGTCCTCTGCCTATAAAACCCCTATATAAGCCCAGCGACCATTTCATTTCTCTGTTTTCTTTCCCACTTGATTCTCCACTACTAGTAACTATCTAGGCCCCCAGTGATGCAATTTGAAAGCATTTGCTTCTTGCCACTCCTACGTGCATGAAACTTCAAATCATCGGGACAATTTCATTCTTGCCCTGATTAAGTGCGTGGAGCTTGAAAGCTACGCAAAGGCCTACATGTAGGCTGAACAGAGACCTTCAAGTGGAGAACTATTTGAGAATCACATCCACATGAGCCATAGTCTAAACTCCTAGTATCCCCCTTAATAACTCCTATAGGACTCCCCGACAGAATCCCCCTTTAAGAATCTTAGATTCTGGCTCAAAATTAACATCAAGCTCCTCGTTCCCCAAACCCTGATGCTGGCCTCCTTCTTTTCGAAGCCTAGGATGTCAAGCGCGTCCTGGGCTAGACGAGTTTTTTGTAGGTGGGGGGCTCTCAGGGACCCTTGGGATGCAAAGGAATGATGAGGAGATTATATGATGTCCTGCAGGGTTGTGCAGGGGATATGATTTTCTGATTGCTCATGGAACAGGCTTGCTTGGTAGACTTAAGAATTTGAAGCCTCGACTGGCAGGCTGCAACTTCTTGAGCCTGCAAACCCCGGATCCTGACCAGGTTTAGGGTTTAGGGTTTGTGTGAAGGTTTGGGGCTTAGAGCTCTCGAGTTACCGGCAGTGTTAGGCACGTGCCGAATGGCCCGATTTCACAAAGCTTGCTCTAGACAAACAAGCAGAACAGATGCCGGCCCTAAACCCTAAACCCCGAACCCTGCACTTTGCAAGGCATCTTCACCATCTCGGCTGTGCAGCCGATTCATTTATGGATACGGCCCTCCTACACAGCCCACAAGCTAGGACGTTCATCATACCAACCACCAAACTGGGACCAATTGCCAAAGAACCCTCACCTTTACGTGGACGTAATAAACCGGAGGGTAAGAGCCCTAAAGCTCCATCTGAAAAACTCGAAGCCCTAACCCTTAACCTCCTGTGCAACCTTGCAGCAATCGCCCCATCAAAGGGTACTATTCGGCTCTGGAAGGCCTTGTCGTGAAGGAACTCTTAGAGGGTGCGCGGTAATATATGAGCCTCCATATTTACGATTTTGCGAATCCGCAGGCTTTTGGATATTGGGTTGCAGGCTGCAGGTCTAGCAGGGAGTTCCTGCAGGGCCGCTTTCCCAGGCGTACTCATGAAAGACTTACGATGGTCCGTAGATAGGATTTGTGATTTTGGGGTGTGTGTTGCTTTGGTGGCTTTACACCCTAAACCCCTAAACCCTAAACTCTAAATCCAGCGCCTGTTCCGGACCCAATGAAAAGGTGGCAGTCTGGGCCCCACACGGCTTGCAATCATGCTCTCAATAATAACATTGGTAGTAGTATTCATGATGATAGCAAGAATTCTAGTTGCACTACTGTAGTAACAGTTGTAATACTAATGGTAATTCCAGGAACAGTAATCGTAGTGCTGATAGTAATGGTACTAGTACCCCATCCAAAGCCTTGAAGCAACAGGCGTTCAATCCTTCCGAAACCTCAACCCATAGGAATAGTTGTTGTGCGGCTGTTGGCAGGTAGGGTTTAACGTTTAGGGATATATAGGGTGCCAGGGCTTCATGGAGTGCACGCAGGATGTGAGCAATGCCTTGACGCGTCCTCATTTGAGCGAGTGCTTGCCATGAAAAAACCATGCGCAATCGATTTGCCCCGCGCAAACATGAGCTTCGGAACCCTAAGCCCTCAGCCCTCAACCCTAGATACTTTTAGTGTTCTCTCCTGGACTTCAAACATCCTTGCCAATTGAACTCGTGACAACAGGCCTTGTTGTCAAGCTTCAGCTTCTTGAACTTTGCTTCCTGCAACTTGCTGAAGCTGAAGGGGAAGTGGGGCAGTAAATCTAGAGACCATGATTCGGCTTTATACGGTAGCGTCTCTAAAAAAGGAGACCCCCAATATGGGCCCCAAAAAATTACAATCCTTACTAGGGGGACACCACCCACAAAAAAGGCACCTTTGATTTTGAGAAGCCACAAATACACAAGTAAAACGATCACAGGGATCTACTTCTACACCCTCCCTTGAGCAGCAGTATGGTCTTGCAGGCTTCCGGACTGTTTCTTTTTGAAATTTCTATATACAGGATTCGTAAAATTGATTATTTTTCCAAGTAAAGTTTTCCTATTATTGCTATTATTTGTGCGATCTCATTTACAAATATGATTATCAAAATGTATGGGCCAGAATAACTGGAACATGGTTTTCGGGGTCCCAGACAAGGGCTAAGGCATTGTAACTTAAGACCCAAACAATTTCAACAGGGTTGTGCGACATATATATATATACATACATATATAGCTATACATACATATTTATATGTATATATATATGAGTTGGACTGCACTGACACCCATCCAGCTTGGAAAGGTTCTGAGCTTTTTGTAAGCTTGAAGCCGAAAAACGTCGGACCTTCCAACTCTGCAACTTCCTACACCCTAAGCCCGAAACCCGAAACCCTAAACCCTAAGCCCTAAAACCTAAGGCCCTAAACCCTAAATACTTTTCCATTCTCCCAACCCAGGCCCATACCCCAAGCTGTCCAGAGGATTCTCGTGGAGGTTCTTGATGTAGATCTTCAGGGTGTTGAGGCACGTCTTCAGACCCTCCTTGTCTGTGTCCTCCAAGGATAACATCCGGGGTCACATAGTGTTTTTACTAGAGGAATGGAGAATCCAATGGAAACTAGTATAGTGTTTAGGATTAAGGTTTCAGGTTGGGTTTAGGGTTTGGGGAGGTTGGGTTCGATCTGAAGCCTTGGGGTTTAAGACTACCTGTTCTTAAGCCTCAAAGCGTCTTTAAGGTGTAGAGCTGAAAGGCTGCCCAAAACCTTCATCCCTATCCAAGACTTCGACCCTATATCTTTGTTTTATCAAAAAAGACAGCGCCCCCAGAAAACATTTAGCGTTCAACACGGATACGTATGCAATGCTACATGCAGTTTGTGAGAGGTTGGTGTTCTGGATGTTCTTTGCCATTGCGGGCTTGACGTGCGGCGCAGTTATGGGGGGCTGTTCAAATGGCAGTTGCTTGGTGGAGTCGCATCAAAATACGTCGCCTTCATCTGGCATAGTCTTTGTTGGATCAGGGTTTCAGGGGCCTGAGACTAAGATCCAGTCCTTGCTGGGATATATGTTACTGGTTGTGAGCAGAGAATATTGGAAGGGATTCCCATAGTAGCCCCCATGTAATATGCAATCCCCAATGACCCCAATTTTGTAGCCTGTTTCTAATTTCTTTTCCAGTCCTTCCTTCCCTACGAGCAACAGGCAAATTCTGGGACATTGAGAAAGTGCACCATGACACAGCAAGCGAAATGTCAACTTCAAGCCAAGTTCTACATTTCAAGAATACCAAAGTCCTCCCTGTACCCGTAATTTGGTTGTGGGGCCCATAATTGTGTGTACTTCAGCCTTCATACAGGCTTCCCTACACCCTGGGAATGTCCAGGACATGACATATTCTGTGGCTGTGTTGGGCAGGTTTCTCGTGGCATTGATTAGAGTAATCTCCTCCCATATTAAAAACACCACCTCCTAATTTTAATTATTCTCTATGTATTATGGTATACCACAATGGAAATATCCAATTTTAGGGAATGAGGAGCTGTAATACTGACGGGAGGAGGTTATTGGGTTCCTGCATCCCAGAAGCCAAGCTCACAACGATCAGACATGAATCTCTAAACTAATCCTCCAGTCCCGCTTTGGACCGGGTTTTGGGCAAGTTGTTCCTGAGAGTTCAACTACTCTCATCTCCTCAGAAACGCTCAACTGTCTTTCCCCTGCCCTTTTGGAACATGCCCTGGCTGAGGCACAGATACCTTCGGTCTTGGAGGTTGTTGTGCTTCCGGTTTTGTCATTCAAGGCTCGGATGCGTTACTGAATTTGAGGATGATGAAGAATCGGGGACACCAGGAGTACGGTACATAAGGAATGGCACGCTTGCAAGACCCTGTCCGGTCCACTTGACGCTTCTCAACACCTGCTTCTGCAGTCTCACACCCTAAAACATTCACCACTATGACCTAATATATTCGAGACATCATCAATACTGGGCATACCTTTTCGCAAGTACACCTCCTGGAACTTCGAAGAGCCACCGCGGCAACTACAAATGGCACACAATATTGCTGCTATTTACCCAGAAAACCCTAATATCCCTTAGAACCTACATAACCCCCCTTCAGCTAATAATAACCCCCTAAGAAAAGTCATGTAATGGTACCGTATGTGGGCCCTGTCCTTGTAGGTCTTCTTGAGCCTGTTCAAATGGAAGGCCAACTGGTCCTGGTACGAAGTGCACCAAGCCTATTGTCAGCTGGGCTCGTCTAAACTGTTTGCATCCCCCCTCCATCCCCTTTAATGCTCCCCTATAACCCCCTTTAAGGAGTTTATACTTTAGCCCACATGTGTTTATGCTTCATGGTCTCGGATTTTGGGCGGAGAGCTCTGCCCCATGAGAGCTTAAGGAACGTGTATTTCAGGTTTGAGGATTGCAGGGTTAGCTTGAAGGACTGAGTCATTCCTTATCCTGCCTTGCTTGTGCAGCCGGATTGCCATGTATGAGGACCCATACCTGGTGAAAAAGGACCTTGTAAAGTGAGCCCCTCAACTGCAATCCCAAAGCCCCACACCTTAAAACCCTAAAGCGCTAAACGCTAAACACTAAAACCCTAAGCCCCAAAAAAAGCCCTGAACCTTGCTCATACTAAGGCCAGCTAAGAAGCTTGACAATCCACATTCCCAATAAGAAGTAGTCGGGGCAAGGTCTAACCAACCATCTGCGTAGAAAAGGGCACCTCTGATATTGTTGATACAAGAACACCTGCATGACCTTGGTATGCTACAAGTAAAAGGTGCTTAGGGTGACGTAGGGTTTTCGATATTTCAACCACAGTAAGAGTTTGCAAAGAGAGGACCTCAAGATTCTACAAAAGCGGCTGAGGGTACCTTGGAAGTTAGAGTAGATGATCCGTCAAACTGTTTGCATGCACTGTGAGATTGCCAAAAAGATGTCTGGCCTTGAGACTAACGGGCAAGACTAGGGGAAAGGTGTCTTATTACGCGAAAGGAGTACCCTTAGCCCTAAACACATACACGCCGATGCCTCAGAGCCATGCATCAAGAAATCTTCTAACAGCTTCCGGATTAATCAGGCCGAAGAGCTTGCAAAATGTGTCAAAGCTGCTAAGTTCTGGGTTCTCCTAACCACCTCCCTAAACCCTAAGACCCCCCCTGTACTGCCACCTGCCAAGTTCCCCCTCAATGAATTTTTCTTAAGCCTCAATATGCCTAGTGAAGGGGGACCTTGGGCGGGGTGGTATAAGGGAGGGTGGTTAGTACAACTAAACAGGTTTAGCGGGTCTGGTCTTAACCTAAACCCTAAACCCTGACTCTTGACAGGGAGGTGTGAGTTGAGCCTGGGACCTTAGGTGGACCCACCACTCAGGTATAGTGACTGTAAGGGATAATGGTAGTTAAATGAGGGTCCCCTGATATTCCTAAGATACACTGTTACAGGGTGGGTGGGGGGGCACCTAACTTCGAGGCGAAACTCTAAACCCTCCCGAAAGCCTGGTAGATCTGTAAGGTTGTCCATTGTTTGAAGTCTTCGCCCAAAACTCTGCCAAAAGCACTGAACCCTATGAACCCAAACATCCTACAAACCCTATAAACTCCAAAGCCTAGAAACCCTGAACCCTTAAGTGATGGCAGTCCTTGCTACTCTTCTCCTTGACCGTCTCTTCCTCCTGGAAAAGGCGTGGCTGTTGAAGGTTTCGAGTCGGACTATGACATAAAAAGCTGCTGGTTTCTGAAATGGCATGGGTGAGTGGGGAGTGGGAGCTCGCAAGGGCCTGCTTGAGACTTACACGCCGTTGTACATTTCTATGCTTGATTCGTCTCTCTTCCTTGTCGCGTCCTTGGACCAGAATTTCTCAAATCCGTGGGCTCCATGTGGAGGATCCTAAGCGCCTGTAGGCATAAGAGGGGACCTGCGACAAATAGTGACTTCCGGTAATATACTCTCTTTGAATAGCTGTCATCCAGCATGCCAGGAGTCAAGTGCACCAAAACCTTCCATGCACATACACAATCTGTGCAATCCCATAAATGGCCGAGGGAGAGATCCATGGTTCCGTGTGCTAGAAAAAGAGGCAGCAACTTCGTCAATCATCTAATCTGTAGCGTGCTGCCTGGTTCTTATCAGGAAATAAGAGAATACAATCCGTATATAATCCCTATATAGTATATTCCTTTATGCCCTACTAACCCCATCCAATCTATAGGGGATCCGCTAAACCAATTCACTATTCAAGACAGTCTCTTGGGCTTGTGAAGCAAGACCGTCTCTATGCTCTCCTCGACACTCCTCTAATTGGAGGTTCATGGGACTTAGTAACCATGTATAACAGGGCTTCTAACCCTACTTATAACTCCCCCAAACAGCCTTACTTCTAGGGGTTACCCCCAAATATAAGTATGGTTATAAGGTATGAGCCCAGTTGCAAGTGGTCACCAAATCTCATGAACCTCCAAGTAGTTTTTCATTCGGATAGCATCAAACCTATGGCTTTATGTTCTTTATCGGGTTTTAATATCATGAACCGACAATGACCCCCTGTTGGCAAGCTGCACATCTGAAGCGCGAATCGGAGCCCTCACCATCTAAGCCCTGTGGAACTCATGACAACTACTTACTACTACTACTACTACTACTACTACGACTACTACGACTACTACGACTACTACGACTACTACGACGACGACGACGACGACGACGACGACGACGACGAACACTCCTTCTCCTGCTGCTGCTGCTGCTGCTGCTGCTACTTATCATCAATCCTCCTAAATGAATCGCCTTGCTGGGGTTCCCTGCGTTCTAACGTAATTATAACTTCAGGTGTGGACATGAAGGTCTCTCAATGTAGGGATGCCCCTGGAAGCCCTGGTTCTGTAAGGGGATTAGAAGGGGATTGCACATTAAAAACTTCTATATGGCAGTGCCTCAGAATCTCCATATCATGCGCAAACGGCCAGAATTCCTCTGTAGTCCCCATGAACCCCTGCAGCCACCAAGGGCATCCTGTTTTCAAAGCAAAACACGTGTCTATAGTCTATACAAGATCGAAGCCAATGTTAAGAAACTACCAGCAATGTCTCCTTCTCTTCCGGTGGTTCGCAGCCAAATCGCTCGATGTAGTCCTGCCAAACTGCCAAACATTAAGGCATCCCAAAATACAGGGCATCCCTTTTGGGGGGGTCGACATACTACGGATTACATTAATTTGGTTTATGAGAACTATCACCTAGACCATTTTAGAGCACCTCTAGCAAGCTCAGAACAGCCATGTACTTGAAGGGTGAGGGGGGCTTAGTGAGTAGATCAATAATCCCTTTAAGCTGTAGAACATCCCCAGCATCCCGCTGACTAAGTCGCCCAAACCCTACATGCTCCAAGTAGTCACTGCAGCTTCCAATCAATATCCAAAGATCCTCGACCAAAACAAAGCAACAGGAAAGCAGCACCCGAAAAGATCCAGGGTTTAGGGTTTAGGTAGCACAATCCGAGATGCAAATCACGCAACAGACGCCGAAAGCTCTGAAACTCTACCAGATTTGGTTGCTGGACCCTACCAAACCTAACGGATAACATTAGCACTTCACACCAAAACCCAAAACCCTATAATTGTTCACAGCTGCAAATTATGGCACATGAAGGGGCTTCCGGCCTATAGTCCCCCTTAAGTAGATAGAGTATGGGGTATATGGGGATCTCATTCTACTATACCCACAGCCATGTTCTATCTACTCAGGAGGGACTGTAACAGCACGTCTGGGGACAGCTTGCTCCCCTCAGAGCAGAGGCTTGACCCCCACGCAGCAATAGTATAGTGTTTCGGGTTTAGGGTTTNNCAGGGTGGGGGGTCCACCTATTGTATCCCTATCTACTGCTCTGAGAACATGTGCAGCACACTTCATCTACCTCAAAGAAGACATTATCATACCAGCGGAATGCGACGCCTGAAAAAAAGGATCCTTCTTGGAATACTTGCAAACTTCTGTTGGAACCTGCTAGCAAAACGCAGACCTACCTTTTCTCTGTTTATAGATACATGATTCCACTTCTTGCTGGGAAACAAGTACTGTAGGGGCCTTGACGCTCAGAATAAGCCTTGGAGGTTATAAGGGGAGCTGCTGGCAATTGCTCGGGCTTATGCAGTACAGTTGTTTATGACTGCACCGATGAATGCACACAAGCGGTTGTCAAAACTCAAACCCTTTCTGGGGCTCCTGATATGATACACTATCTATTCTCTATCGGGCACTCTAAAGGAAAGCATAATCTGGAACAACTCCCACATTGGGTTTCCCAAGTTCTGAACGGGATTATTTGGAGTTGGCCCTCCACGCGTTAACCGAATCCTGATGTAACAGCCAATTGAAGCAGCAGAGGCTGTTGGGTTCTATTCTACTACCAGGGTTTAGGGGTTTTAGCGTCTAGGGTTTATATAGGGCCAGGGGGAAGAGTGCCCACCCCTCCCGATCTGAGATTGCTGTCCTGTCTGAGCCGTTCTTTGAGCTCTGCCCGATGTTTCTCGTGCTCCTCCTTCCTGGGACACACCCACAAGGTTTAGGGCGTAGGGTTGTACTCCCAAAAGATTCCCCCAAACTGGCCCAACAAAGTCCTTTTCAGAACCAATGCCCTCCACGAGGATGTCTTATGGGGATCCCTAAGCCCGTAGTACAACCTCGAAACCCTTGATAGACTTCAGACTGCAACACATTGAGTTTTTTGGTCATGAAGCTTCATATAAAGAACCCTAAGCCCTAAACCCTGAAACCCTAAGCGCTAAACCTTTTACCAGGGAAGCCCTGCTTTCAGGGGGCGCTAGGAATGCAAACAACAAAGAACTTGAAGCAGCAATTGACCCATAGTCTAAACGCCTAGTATCCTCCTGAATTCTCCCTATCAATCCCCTATATAAGCCCCTTTTAAGGACTCCGTGATACTCTCTACGAATCCCTATAACCCTAAAGCCTAACCCCTTAAGCTCGCTTTGAGGAGTTTAGATTATGGCTCATTTGACCCAAGGAGTGCCACTTTGCTATGCGACTTCAAACATGACGCCGCGGCAAGATGCTTACTGATGGTTAGTAGGGAATGAGGGGGTTTAGGGTTCTAGGGCTTAGTGGTATAGGGGATTAATAATCCAAACTCCTAAAAAGGGGCTTACGGGTTTAGGGTTAGGGTTAAGGGTTTAAGTCTTAGCGTTATATATTCCCTATATAACCCCTAAATAGTATAGTCCCCCTTAAGTAGATAGAATATGGGGTATGTGGGGATCTTGTGATAACATACTCAAGGCCGTGTTCTATCTACTTAAGGGGACTAAACTCCCTCCATAATGCTCATTTGTGATTGCTACCCGTTGGCAAACATAATGTTGTTGAAGTTGAGCCGGCCTGCCACATCAGTCTTCCTTGATACTAGACGCTCTAGGCGGCATGGCCATCGCACATCCAGCAAGCACGGCAAAAGAAGTACTTGGAGGCTCAGGGGGATTCGGTAGGTTGGTTAGCAATAGGGAGAACTGGGGTTAGCATATGATGTACGATTATATTTGCTAAGTCCTCGGACCTTGACAGTACTGGATCCTATTGCGCTATTGGTGGCCTTGGCCTTAATGTAGATCTCCGCAATCACCTAAACAATAGGTCACTTGTTTAATACTGAGTACATATATGGGGTCCCTTTTTAAAATCATTAGGGGCAATGTTGAACTATCCCAGGAGCCTACCCAGAACAAGATTGGTTATGGGAAGCCCGCATCCCTCTCAGGAAGCGCTCAAAAAGGTGTAAACCAATGCCCTGAACCTGAACCCCCCTAGCTCAAATGAGCCATTGTCTAAACTCCTAGTATCTCCCTTAGTAACCTATAGTAGTCCCCTGCATCACCCCCCCTGAAGGAGTTTAGACTATAGTACAAATCATATTGGTATGGAGTCCGCTACTAAGCTCCATGGCAACCTCCCCAGCTTCTCCCCTTGATTAACCCTAATTCGCCCGAATGATCTCCAAATGGGCCATAGTCTAAACTCCTAGTATCCCCCTTAATAATCCCTATCATAATCCCTTATAAAATCCCCCATATAACACCCAGAACCTGTAACCAAAACGGGCCCGTAAATTCTTGGAAAAAACCCACATAGAATCCACTCTAGGTCCTATTTTGGAAGGGCAATAGTCTTATAGGGCATCTTTTTTGTTTTAGAGAAAGTAAAGTAGGGGAATAGCTGAGGCGAGGACTCTCTCATCTGTTGCTCAATTGCTCGCCTTCTGTCCTCCCGCGATTACACATCTTCTTTCACGGGTTATTTGAACCTTAAATTCCCTGGGCCCCTGGCAGAAATTGTACTTCTAGCTGGTTATTAGGCCCTAAACCCTAAACCCTAAACCCTAAAATGATTTGCAGGGAACTTCCAGCGAAGTCTTCTCAAACTTCTATAATCCCTTAGACCCATAACAAGTTCTTTTGATAATTTAGAACAGAAACGAGAATAAAATCTAAGGAGAGTACAGAAAAGGGTTCTATTATGAACATTATTAGTACTATATCTAATCCTATTATTATTACTACTACTACAATAATATGACGATGATTACTATGAGGGGACGCTTCCATTAAGCATCCTTCCAAGGTCCTTTTCAGAAACTCAAACAAAGAAGGGGCGTGGGTTTAGGGCTATATGGGGATTATATAGGTGTATATAGGGCCTCTATCGGGGCTATATAGGTGTTATACTGGGATAACGGAAAATAAAATGGAAACTACTTTCTAATAGGGTATATATGGTGATTGGGGACATGTAAGAATTTCAGGCAGTGATCCTGATATCGTCCTGCAGAGGTCTGCCTGAAATTGGGCCTAGGCTCCTTACTCCAGGAGACTGCTTTTCCTTGTGAAGTAAGGACTAAGTAACTTTGCTTTGGCCCATTGAAACCCTTTACTCTAAATAGTTCACTCCATTTCATTTTCCATGTTCTTTTCGATTTGATTCTCCATTATTGGTGTATATTCATAACCGTCAATTTCTAGCCCTAATACAAAGGTTGATAGATGGAGAACCCCGATTCTAGAATCCCGATACCAAGGATGTTGCTTGCGAGTTGTTGGGGAGGTTTCATATTGGTTTAGAGGAGGGTGCATAGTTCTTCTCCAACCTCTAAAACTTTAAACTTTACGCTCTGAGCAAATTTGCCACAGGGGATTGCTCAAAAATGGAGACCTCTGGGACGCGAGGGATATGTTGGGGTTAACTGATAATCACCCCTAATGTTAACCTCTCCCCTGCCCGTAATATTAAATATTCTTATGACAGCATACTATAAAATATTGGGAATCTTGAAAATTCGGGGGGTGAGGGGCTTTAATACGAGAGGGAGGGGATTAGGAGGGGATTTTTGGTTTCTCTTCCGAGAATGTTATATAATATAATGTAGGAGCCTAGATCTATACCCAAATTATGATCCCAGGAACTTGGAAGGAAAGGAAAAAAAGGAGGGTTTGGCAAATACACCGTAAACTCTAAACCCTAAACCTCAAACCCTAAACAATAAACCTTAAACCCCAAAGGTCTCCCCTTAATTGACCTTAATTTGCCCGACTTTTCCCTGAATACCCCTCATGTAGTAGGGGGGCGGGGTAGTAGGGACCCAGAATAAGGTTCATTCTGCACACTCCTGCATTATAATCCCCTCCCCCTCACCCCTCTTAGATACCGGGAAGACTGTTGTGTGGGTCCCCAAAGGTCCTCAAAGTAATACCCAAACGTTCTGCTACACGTATTTTAAGATTAAGGGGGGTTAGTAGAAAACCCGGTCACTAAACCAACTCTAAACTTTTCCCATTCCTTGCGTCTCCTCCTCTTTGGCCTTTTCCTGGGCCTCAACCATCATCTTTGTGCTCGCCTTGCGCTGCTCCTCCTGAGCTCTAGGGCCAGGATCCTAAACCCTGAGCTCCTAAAACCCTAAAGCCTAAACCCCTCAGCTCTAGGACTAGGATCCTTAGCCCTGAACTTCCCAAGCCTAAAACCCTAAGCCCGAAGCCGTAAACCTGGGACGTTCATGGTTCTAGGCCTTCAGGAGTTAGGGTTTAGGGTCTACAATTTTGAAGCTGCGCCTAAACCCTCATGACGACCAAGGTCATGACAAGGATTCTTTCCTGTCGTGCTCGCAGTTGCGGGCCATGGGGTTCAGAAAAAAATACGTTGAACAATCACGGGATAGCCATCGAAATCACGCAAGAAGGAGTACGAGAAACATTCGACAGTGTAGACCCTAAACTCAAAAACCTAAACCCCAAACTCAAAAACCTAATCCCGAAACCCAACAGGCCAAACCCTACAAACCCCTAAATCCTAAACCCTCTGGGCTTACCGGAGGGCTCAAGGCTCAATCCCGGAGCCTGGAGACTACGGTTTAGGGCTTTAGGGTTTAAGGGTCTGCGTTTGAGAATTGGAGATGCAATTGAATGAATCGAAACAAAGTTTAACGTGCAGTCGCTGGGTTGGCCCGTAAAACCGTATTTGTATATGGGGCCCCCTCTTAAAGCCATTAAGGAAAATACTAAATATCCCAGGGGCCTACCCAAGAAGGAAGGTAAGTGACAGAAATTCTGCATTTGGCCTTCGTTCTTGCTGCTTGAGTGTGGAACTACTGTTGGCATGACCTTAATATGCTATAGTACTATAATTCGCAAGGTATATGGTACTTAGGGTCATGCAGGATTTTTAGTATCCACCGTATGATGGTACGAGTTATTTTGGAACAAGTTGCGTGAGTCGCTAAAACTTGGGTTCCCTGACGCAAGCAGCTCAGGCAGTTTCTAAACTAGCCTCAGAACCACCCTAAAAATGATTATCTTTTGCTGTTATTGGGATTATGGTAGCCAACAATTAAACATTATTCTGGAGGCCCCTATAGGTTTCGAGACCATGCAAAGTGACAACTCCGTCTGACCTATCTGATGCAGTTTAAATAGCTGTAAACCACAAAACCTTAACGTCAGGGGCCTGTGCTACCCAAGCTCATCTCCAATCTAAGGCAAGCCAAGCCAAGCCTCAACATACCTTCTACCTAGAACCTCATGATGATATTGCTACGCATTCTTTCACTACTTGTGTTGAAGCATCATCAGGAAGCCTCACGCCCGGGACGTCTTCTTGCTCCTACTGCCCGTCCTTCTCCTTCTCAGACTTCCGCTCTTCTTCTGCCTAGATGAGTACTGTTTTTTTTTTTTGGTGGTTGAACCTAGTAAGATTATATTCCTTATTAAAAATACTATACTCCAAAAGGAGGATATAATCTTACTCTATAATGGGTACCATAGTATCCCCAATGCAAAAACTACTCAAATGCTTTTGGTCCCATCGAACACAGGGGGCTGTGTCAACAACATGGGGACTTGAAAGCGACCATGCAAGGAACATAGACGCACATTGGCGTGGCTGAGGTCTTAGCAGTGAGCAAAGTGTCATAGAAGAGCTTAAATCTCCTGCGCTCTTCTTGTCTGGGTTTGCTTCTCACATACCACACCGCAACCAACTCAAACATTATGCATTAGGTCATTCCCCCTTACAGTAACTGTTTCCACAATGGGTTATAGGAGTTATAAGAACCCCCTTAATAAGGTCCCTTTAAGGACAGTTAGTGGGAGGGGGAATGACCCAAATTATGCATGACACAAACCTAAGGAAGCATAGAGGCCATCAGGAAGAACCAATACGGAAGGCAACAAGGAAACACTGGGCTGCTGCTAAGGACTTACACCAAGTTCCGAAAAAAATTATGGTCCCTAGACCCTAAACCCCCCTAAACCAGTAAATAATCGGGCTTCCGTGTTCGAAGAACTTAACTCAAGTTCCTAAGTTACCATAATAATATGGGCCCTAAACCCTAAACCCCCCTAAACCCATGAATAATGGGCTTTCCGTGTTTGAGGAACTTACTTTCAAGTTCCTGAACAGCAACCCCCAGAAAATCGGCAAAGCCGGAGCTGTCCGCTGAAATCTGAAGCCCTCCGCTCAACCCTCGGCCTTGAGACCTGATGGTTATGGGTTTGGGGTTAGGGTTTAGGGTTAGGGTTTGGGGCTTATGGTTTGTGGTTTATGGGTTTAGGGTTTATGTGAACCCTGAAGACCTTCCCACAACACCAAACAAACATGAAGGTTTTCATAATCAGGGGTCCCTTGCATGGAAACTATCATTCTCCAGTCCTTCAAGATAGAGCGTCCAACCAACCTTGCCAACCCAAAAAAATTCTCTGGGGATCGGGAGATTTGACCATTCGGGATCAGTTCCTCAAGACTAGAACGCCAGGGATGCTTTTGAGAGTTGGGAACTTTGCCGTAATGCTCAGTAGAATAAGCAGCAGAACTGATGCCATCAGTAATATTGGTAGAGTCAACAGGTCTCTGTTTCGAGACATCCGCCGACGGCTTACAACATGCTCAAGAAAATCCGCGCAAGCTCTAATGAGCATTCCTGCAGTTCCTGGCCAACGTTGTAAACCTCGTAAAGCTTTTTGTCAAATGGAACCTGGAGAAACCGCCGCAATCCACACACAAGTTATCATCCATGAACTGCAGCATTTTGAGCCCAGGTCCCTCTGGCAGGTTCCTTCAAGATTTACTGTCAGATCTGTGGCGCTTTTGGATATTCTACAAAAACCTTTCGATCTATCAAAGATCGGAAAGGAAAACCAGATAAACTATAGTCTAAACGCCTAGTATCCCCCTTAATGACCCCAGTAGCAGTTCCCAATATAATCCGCTAAATAACTCCCTTTAAGGAATTTAGACCCTAAACCCTAAACCTTATAGAATCCCCTATATACTCCCCCTTTAAGGAGTTCAGATTAGGACTCATATAAACTCGCCCTAAGCTCAAGACAAGGACCAAGGCCCTCCAACTTCTTCCGAGGGACCCTCTTCTCCCGCAGTCGCTTCTGTAGCTCCAGAGCTCTTGCCTCCGCCTCTTCCTTGCCTTAAGGATTACAAACGTCTCGGGAGCTTTAAAAATACCAACCGTACTAGAATCCTGACAAGGAATCCCATCCAGTAGCAGTAGTTGGAGGAGTACTTGTAGTAGCACCAGTAGCTCTAGTAGTAGCCGTAGCACGAGCGGTTGCAGTAACTGCAGCAACAGCAGTAATACTACGAGCAATAGCAGTATTGCATGAAAAGGACTCCTTTAGACTGACTTGAAATCTGCTTTTCTCTTAAAACACCAGGCTTTGCCATCTTGTAGACTTGTCACCGGCGATATGGTGGATGCAGTAAAAAGTTGCGCCTTGTAGGTGCTTGAACATACTGCAACTCCTGCGCTTTCACTTGAAAATAACCTGCAGGATCCTTGTTGCAAGGTTGTCAGGAAACCCACCCCGCGCACCTTTTTTCGGTCAATGCTGGCTCTTTTCGTCTTATAGCTAGGTCCCCCAGTCACCTATAGAATAAGATGTGCGTGCTCGTTCGGTGCTGCTTGATTCATAACAGCACGTGCAACCCCCCCAAAGCAAGCAAGGGTACACTGGGAGACCTAGATAACCCGACAATGATATCCTCAGTTTTCAGAGGTATCTAACAAAATTCGGCAGAGAGCTCTGCCGCGGGAATGCAAACTTCGCATGTGATTCCGCATCCAAGAAATACGCAGCATATCCCAAGTAATGCCCGAAGAAGCTGTCAACATGGGGTATGTTGAAACCTTCCCATCCGGTTTAAGGTTTAGGGCTAGATAACTCTGGGATATGTTGAAACGTTCTTAGATTCAAGCATGCACCAGTTGCCTTCTGTGCTTGCAAGAAAGAAAGCACTAGATCTTCGGAGAGGCTGCCTGGGCCAAGGTCTCAACTGTTCAAACACGAGGTACTACTTGGAGGTTCATGGGACTTCCTAACTCTTTATAGCTGGGGTTATAACCCTGCTTAGAATTGGGGTAACCCTATAAGGCCATTTAGGGGGGTTATAAGTAGGGTTATAAGCCTAACACGGTGGATGGTAAAAATCCAGCATGATCCTAAGTACCCTAAGCCTTGGGAACTATGGTGCTATGGTATGATAAGGTCATGCAGGATTTTTAGTATCAACAATAGCAATGGTGATATGAAGTTTTTGGGAATAGTAATCGTAATAATAACCACAATGATGATAGCAGTAGTAGTAGTAGTAGTAGTAGTAGGCCCTCCCCCACCCAACCAACTACGTTGGTGGATATTTCCACTACCAGAGCTTTGGGGGGGAGGGGGGATAATTGCGTATAAACCCACAACCTCAACCAGTCCATTTCCTCCAAACTTAATGCCTTCCTTCAACTTCTCCAACTAAACAAGATCATGGAGTTTCTCTTTGTGTGTTTTGGGAGGTAAGCCAATGTGGATCCATAGGACCGCCATTTTGGCCAGCAATTTTGACTGCACCTCTCGAAATCTTTGATGACACTGTGTTCACGTTTGCATCTCTTGGAGCCATGGTCCAGGTAAGGCTCTCAAGGCAGGCCTTCGAGACCTAACCAGCACCCTGCGTGGAAAGCACTTTGTTGTCATGTTGCTTACAGGCTTACTGTCTGCTAACGCCGCCTCCCCCACATTTATATGGGCAATTTAAGCAAACATAGTTGGTAGGGGGGCGGCTACTAGTACTAGTAGTAGTAGTAGTAGTAGTAGTAGTAGTCGCCGCAAGAATAGCAGCAGCAATACTACGAATAGCAATACTAGCAATCATGATACCCGTAGTCATAACAGCAAGAGCAGTAATCAGAGTAAAACTAGTAGTACTGCTGTTGCCATGTCAACAATCATTAGCATCATATGTTGTTGCAATATCATCAGTCTTGCCGCAGAAAAAAATCCCCACAGCGATGCCCCACGATCTACAAAGCAAGCAACCTAAAATATAACTGGGTTGCTGTTCATATGAAATGGATCGCTGCAATTAAGAAACCACGTTCTTGAAGCCCTCCCCCCATTTAACTTCATTGAAGTCCTTTTAACTTCCGTAACAGCAAGCCAGACGAGAGCTTGGCAAAGCTATTTCCTGGTCCGCTCGTGGGTACTCTTCCCCAAACATGGGTTTAGGGTTTAGCCAACAAGAAGAGAGCTCTGGAAGAACCTCTTTCGAGAAAGCACGTGATGCTTGCACTGCTAATGTCAGTACCCTTTGCCATTCTCAAACCATGGGTTGTACGGACCACTCAAGCTAGGGAAGCTACTTAGTAGTGTGAGGTCCTCAGCAGGTGGTGCGAATTGCCATGCACCAGGACCCGACAAATCTGACTTCTACTGGTGATTAACAGGCCCCAAATCAGAAATCCCAAAATTCTCACAAGCCGAACGCGGTTCAAAACTTAGGGTTAAACTCTTCAACCCTTCACCCTGTGCCCTCAACCCGAACCCCTGTATACTAGAGCCCCCCCCCCAAGACTTCAAGTGCTGCCACAGGGGCTTCAAAATCCCAAGCCCATATGCTGAAGCCCCAAACCCTGAACTGCCTGCCTACAGACCCTGACCCTGCATACTAGATCCTAAACGGCATACTAGACCCTAAACGCTTAAGTTTGTGACCTACATCCTAGAAGCAGCCCTGTCTCCACTGCCCAAAAATCCCAAGCCCTACAGCCTCTATCCTAAGCAACTTTTGCTTACAAACTATATTGCGGCACCTAATATCTAGGGGTACCAAAGTTGGACCCTACTTCTTGGGAACTACCCATATGGAATGCCATCTTGCCCAGTCTTAGATGGAGACTTGCCCTTTCAAGCCCTACTTTGAGGGTTCCACGCACCTTTGGGGGAATAATCCCTACACATCTCTAGATGCTAGCTAGCAATAGAACCCATACATCATCCCGATAACTCCTTAAACTTGTTTTGGGAGCTTCCATGTTGCTAGTTCAGGTTTGGGGGCCGTAATAAGATAAAATGCATATGGCTTCAGAGGGATTATAAAGGGATGAAGGTAATACAAACTGGAAAATACTTGCGAAACCCTTCTTTTTTGGGGTTTATAGTCTTGAGGGAGGGTACAGCTTTCGAGTCCCGCCTGGCTGCATGTTTCATCCCGGGGTCGTCGATGGGCGCGTGGCAGTTCGCCTGTCTTGTGTTTCATGCTTGGAGGGGCTCGGGGTTTCGGGTTTACAGGGTTTAGGGTCCAGGGGGACCTAGTAACCCAGACCCCTACAGGATCCAAAACATGGAAGCCCCCAAAAACTGATCCCACTACTACCTTCAAAAACCTCGCGGATCACAGGGAGGTTCCGTTTTTGGATCCTTTAGGGGGCCTGGGAAGTCGGGAAGTAGGTGCATGATGGGGAGAGCTCGGGGTACTCTGTGGCCCATGCGGGTTACAAGCATACTTACTAATTTGCCCTGACCCTCCAAATTCTGCCGCCCGGGTGCATGAATGTTCGAAGGTCTGAGGCTTGGGGGTTTTTGGCTTCAGGGTTTAGGTCTGCGGTGGATGGAGGAAACTGAACTCCCCAAACCCGAAACCCTAAACCGCTTTCCCGTGCGGTCGCTTTAAATTGCCTAGCTAACCCTCAACCCTAAGTCTTGCCTTGGCGGAACTGCCACTACTACTGCTGCCGCGTTTTTGCCCTGGGATACTTTGGGGCTTCTCCAAATTAGGGGTCCCTTATAAGGGCTGTATAGGGCATACGTAGAGTGATATGTAGCGATGCATATATGCACACACACATATATCTATATCTATAGAAGGATTATATAGATAGGTGTTTCAAAATTAGGAGGACATGTTTCGGGGTCCCCCACAAGAAGGATTCCAGCTTTTTGGGTCTATTTTGAGGTCCCCCTACCCAAGGAAACTACCACGTATTTTACCATTTGCTGCTACCACGCTTCCTATTGATGCTGTTACACAGTTCTGTCAAAACTAGACAGACTACAGTGAACGCTGTATCAATGTTTCCATGTGACTTCCTTCGACCCAGCTAGCCTCCCAAACGCTCTCCAAACCTCTAACCAAATATGGATCCTCAACCTGGGGGTCCATATATACCCTGTATATACACCTAAACCCGTAAAAACCCAAAGCCCTGAACCCGTAAATACCCCTACAGGGCAATTTCATATTCCATTATCCCTAAAAAACCCCAATATATAACCTATTATCATATAGTAGCTTCCATTTTACTTTCCATTATCCCAGTGTAGCAGTGTTTTTTTGAAAGTCGGTTGCACCTGGGCACTGGCAGAGAGATCTGGGATGGCTGGGCAGAGGTTCCTCCAGCGGGAGTCAAGCAGAGACCTGTGTCTTTGTGGGCTTTACACGGTGCAGGGTTTAGGGTTTGGGGTTTCTTCGGTCACAGGGCTTACGCAAGAATTCGCAAGACTTCAGCAAGGTTTTCTTAAGGTAGGTGGAATTTCTGAGGTAGGGTTGCTCAAAACTTGCAAATACGTTGGCCCCACCGTATTTAAAAAAAATGTAACCCAACCCTACACTGCCATCTAAACAGCGCAAAGCTCTTCCTCAACAACGGTCCAGCGGCCACCTTGCGGCGGTGTCGGCGCGAGCCTTGAGGCTGCCACAACCTGCGTGAAGTGGACAGGTATGCTGGATGCTAAAAATCCTGCATGAATCTAAGTACTTTAAACCCCAGGGAATATGGCATCATAGTATACTGACGTCAAGCAGGCTTTCTAGTATCAATAGTAGGAGGCCCGCACAACTATTGGTCCCTTTGGCATCAGGCTTGTCACCGTGCATCTGAATTTCGAGGGGCTTAGGGCCTTTTGGGTCTAGGGTTTAGGGCCTGTTGGATTTAGCGTTTAGGTTTCCCAACAGGATCCGGTAATTTGCATTTGCGGTTTTGGGCGTTGGATTTGTCGTGTGTGTTCTTTCCCTGTCCCTGGCGCTGTACCTACGTTTCGCGGGTTTTGTAGACCTTTAGACTCCTATCCTCAAACATGTACGATGAAGCTGGCATTTACAAATCAGAATCGCAATGCTTAGGACATGCATGATGAAATCCTACAACGTCTATATAGGGACATAGACATAGGCAAACCCGTGGAACACCCTCCGCTAAAAATAACCCCAACCCATAAAACACCATTCTATAGAAAAGCGAAGATCTGTTGTGAGGGGGGGCGAGTAGGGCCTGAGATCGGAGGAGAGTATTGTAAAGGTCATCAAGTCTCAATAAAATGTGCAGGTCTGTATTCGGCATCCTATACCAAAATTCTACAAGGACTCTAGGACTATAAGCATGGAAATTATTTTGTATCTCTCTGAATAAGCCCTGAAACCTTAAAGGAGTTTAGACTATAGCTCATATCGTATTCATAGAGAGACCAAGCGAAGTCGTGTTGCGTGGACTCCTACTTGGAGGTTCATAGGACTTAGTAACTATGTATAACTGGGGTTATAACCCTACTTATAATTAGGGTAACCCTTATAAGGTCATTTCTGGGGGTTATAAGTAGGGTTATAAGCCCTGTTATAAGTAATTCCCATGAACCTCCAAGTACCATGCCCCGGGCCTTCCCGAAGTGGGCCATGGTAACCAGCTTTATGGAGGCTAGCATCTTCTGCCTGAGTGACTTCTTTGATCAGAGGATTTTGGTAATCCCACCCTACAAACTACTGTTGATACTAAAAGTCCTGCATGACCTTAATATACTGTAGTAGTATAATTCCCAAGGTATATGGTACTTAGGGTCATGCAGGATTTTTAGTATCCACCGTAGGACCCTGCGGTGACTCTTATATGACGGCTATAGGGTCCTAATTTTGGGGATTATCTTTAGAAGGTCAGGGGCACCAAGGGAATGGAAAAGGGCGTAATAGTCACTACATTATTTAGGGTTTCAGGGTCCAAGGGGGATAGCTGGGTTTACCATTCTGGCTTAAACTGTCCTCCACGCTAAACATGTTTTTTCTTCTGTGGCTGTTATTCCTACCAGTACTGGACACTGGACTTCCGGGACATGCCGTAGGTTCAGGAAATCTTGCCTATTTTATACCCTCCAAACACTGTACTTCCGGTACGGTACATATTCGGACCCGTAGCGGTAAACACCACCCAAAACAAACAGCGACGTCGCTGCAGCCTCAAACCATTTGCTTCTTTTGTTGAGGTTTAATTGCTCCATGCAGATGCTCCATGTACATGGTTCAGCTGTCCGCAAACCCAACAGTTTCCCTAATGAAGAACTGTACAAACTGAGGATTGACATCTATCCCATCACCCCAAGGCCGTAAAATGGATTGCGAGGTTCTCAGACAGATATGCTTAGAAAGCAGAGTACCGCAACATTGTAAACAATGACCAGTTCTGAGACATATGGGTAATTCCCAAAATTAGGGTCCTATTCTGGTACCCCTTAATATTAGGCGCCACAATATAGTTTGTAAGCAAACGGGGCCCATGATTTTGAGAACAACCCATATGCAAGATCCTTTATGGCCTAAACCCTAAACCCTAAACAAGCTGCGACTGTGGGTTGTAGCTTAGCCAGACTTCGCCAAACTCGCTGTCATCAGGCCGGTAGAGTTGACCTTGATTGGGAAAGTGCAGTCAGGATTTAGGGCTTAAGTTTGGTGCATGGAATAATATAGGGGGATTTCCCAAATTTAGTGCTTCCTTTGTGGAGGTCCCTACAATAAGGATGATAGCATTCTTGGGTCTGTGTTGGGGTTATCCTATGTATGGAAACCACGTACCATGGCGCATGGGAAAATGGTGTAAGGTTAGAACTATGGACCTTGCTCAGGGGCCCTTGTTTTCAAAAGCAGACGCAGAAACCCAACTAAGGGCCCATATCTATATTTATGATCCAGAAAACAGCTAGGGGCCCACATTGCGTGCCCATGGTAAGGATCTTACACACACATATATACATATATATATATACATACACATACATATATATACACAATATATATGCCTATGTGTTTATCTATCTTATGATGTGATGAAGCTGTTGCACAGGCCTGATGGCCTGAGGGCAGTGCAGGCCCTTGTTTAATGAAGCCCCATCGACCCAAACACGAGATTTCTACCACAACATCAATTCAAAGGAAGGGGCACAACAAGTGTGATGAGTTTGGATCCAATTATTATGCAGTTCATATGAAAATCCATAGCTCGCCGTCATGTGAAACGCTTCCCTCCTGTGATTTAAATTTGGATCCCAATGGCGCATATGCAAAAATCCGACAAACGGAAAACAGCATTTTCAACCATGATCGAGCGACAGCGCAAGTCCTTGCCATCGTGGGACACCAGGCCTCTTACCAGACCCCCGCACGGATCCAACAAATGGAGCTACTCAACAACTCATGATTTCCCTAGAATAGTGTTGGCCTGTTTCTTTGGGGGAGGGGGCTTCGTGTTTTGCATCCCTTACGAGGTCTGGGTTAGTCGGGTTGATGGCTTTGCGTGTTTGGGATGTGGGATGCAGGGCCCTAGGATTCACAGTTTGAAGCACTATGCAAGATGGATTTAGTCAGGAGCTGCCTCAGGCCCTAAGTCATATATGATCCTGGAGAGTTCTAATTTGGGCTTGCAATTTCTGCTGTTCCTCTGGCTCTCTGCAAAGAAGGTTGCGGTGGAGTTGGGATTTGGATCCGCTCTTCTGGATCTCCCATGCAAACTAGGAATACGAGGACCCTGAACCCTAAAATCCTAAAATCCTAAACCCTACAGAAGAATGCCAAACCATCTCCCAACCATTTCCCCACCCAAAGACTCTACGTCAAATTCAAAGAACTCTCCACATGCCCTCCAAGCTCTGACTGGGATTCTCCCAAATTTAGGGTATCCTTTTGGGGGTCCTTATAAACAGGACTAGAGTATCATGGGATCCATATTGAAGTACCCCTATTCGAGTAATGTTTTTTTGGTGGTTGAACCTAGTAAGATTACATTCCTTAAATACATTAATATATTCAAAAGGAGGATATAATCTTACTCTATATTGGGTACCATAGAGTCCCCAAATAAAAATACTACTCATTTAGGGATGTTACCAAATCCTCCAAGGAGGCGGGAAGATGGCTTGCCTGTTCCGGCAGTGCTTCCAGCGATGAGGATCGTGAGGAGCAGCTGATCTACCCCAGCCTTAATGTAGATCCATGATTAATAAACCCCTCCTTTTAAGGGCCCTAATACTAGGATCCCTAGTATAATCCCTATTAAGGAGAGCGGGTTTATTAATCAGGGGTCTGCATTATACAGGATTGGCAGGGCAAGCTTCCCGTTTAGAGTTCATGCGCGGTGTGTAGACCGGGCTTAGATGGTGGTCTTATGTAGGGGTTATACGCAGATGCAGGGTGTGGTTTTAAGACAAAAACGCCTCTTTTATGAGGAGTCCCTATGTTGCGCAGTACAGCCTTGCACATGGTTTCTCTGTTTCTGGTTCAGCGTTGGGATATCACGGGTAGGTGGCTTAGATCACTGATGCGATTCTTGTAACCTTTAATGCATTACTCAATCAGAAACGGACACGCTAAATTCTTCACACCTGCAAGTCTCAAAAGCTGGAAATCAGCGTTTTCGAAACCTTGTCGTGTGAAATTTGGAGGGTCAAGCGAATTTAGTCTTAGGGACTACGGTACGGATCCATCCCTTCCCTCCCTGCCGACCGAGGCCAGTACATAGGGGCTTCCATCATTAGGGTGCCCCCAACCTCACAACATTTTACTGATCTTTGTAGTGACCCAAGCAAGACAACTTCCGCCACAAATTAATCGCAACAAACGTCCTTCAACTTTCCGACGTGTCAGGATGCCCTCGCCCAAACCTTTATTTGCACAGGCATAAGCATAGGAGCAGCTCATCTAGAGATTTGTCTACAAATGTGAGACGCTAATTCAACAAACAGAGCCTTATTTTTGAGTAAGAATTCCAAGTCTGCGTAGCCAGGTCCGAGCAGCCAACTTGCTGATGACAAGGACTTCGCCAGTACTCAGATGCCATCTTCCACACAGGTTGCGTGCCTCGCATGAACAGCCAGACCTTCTACACATCTTGAACAGGAAACTTCTCCCCAGCCTTACAATGATTTCGCTCATCTCGTGGGGCTGTTTCTGGTCTCCCAAACGTGGTCTGGAGAGCTTTCGGTTTGTGTCTTCTGGGGCCTCCCACCATACACTCCGAACAGCGAAGCGAGGTCCATGAATGGAAGAAGAAATGCACCACGTTTGGGTGTTTCTTAAAAACGAAACTCTCACGACTCACCACCCACAGGATGCATGGGGCTTAGAAGGAGCTTTTAGGGGTCGCTGTCAGGATGCAGGGATAGCTTCGAGAATGGGAGTGATATCTACCAGAAAGTCCCGAGATTCACAAACGCCCACCTAGCCTGATATCCCCCCTTGCTCATCAATTTCCCTATGAACCAGGATGTATTTTGTTAGTCTCGCGAATGGGCTCTCCGTCTTAACTTGCAAACCATACTCAAACGAGACCATGGAGTGATAAACACAACCTACGTGGTAGTTTCCCCAAATAAGCGGACCCCAATATAGACCCTAATATACTATAGTCCTTATTATGGGGACCCCAAAATGGTACCCCTAATTTTAGGAAACCCCCACATGCGCTTCTGAGCCTCCTCCGCCGAGGCTGGCGCCCAAGAAGTTGGAATCCCAAATGGCATTCTCCCCGAATACAGTTACCCCAAGAGAGCTTCAGAATATATGAGCCACTGTCTAAACTCCTAGTATCCCCCATAGTAGTCCCCTATATAATTTCCTATATACCCACTTTTAAGGAGTTTAGACTGTGGCTCATATAAGGATTAGGAAGGGATTGTAGGAGCTTCTTATAGGAATCAGGGGGGATGAGTTGCTTTCTGCCCATATGAGCCATAGTCTAAACTCCTAGTTTCCCCCTTGATAACTCTGTAGTAGTCCCCTATATCATCCCCTTTCGAACACCCTTTAAGGAGTTTAGACCCTAAACCCTAAACCCCAGATTGTAGTTTCCATTTTCTTTTCCATTATCCCAATATAATCCCCTATATAATCGCCTATATAACCCCCTTTAAGGAGTTTAGACTAGAGCTTACATAGTTGAGCACCACAATCCCCAGCCAGGGTGAGGCTGTCAATTGATCTGAAGGAGCAGAGCCCTCAAAGAACCTTCCAGAATCCTTGGGATTATGGGGGCATGGGATACCCTGAGCCCTAAACCCTAAACCCCTAGTAAGTGGGGATCTAGGATTTGGGATGTTAGGCTTGACCATCTTCTGGGGCTTTCCATAAACTGGGGGTCCCTCTTTGGGGGGTAGGTAGACTAAAGGTCACAGTATTCTAGGGTCCATACTGCCCCACATGTTTTTTGGAAACTAAAGTATAAGCTGCAACTGCCAACTGCTTGCATCATCCCCTATCATCCGGCGACATGAGATCTGTTTCTTGGGGTTTAGGGTTTCGGGCGTCTGGAATTAACTTATAAAGTTGATTGAAACACTTTGCGGACACTTCATGCGAACACTTCACATTTCCTGCGTAATGATATTGGGAGTTGTGAAAATACACATCTTGAATCCCCACAATTGCTTATTATCAACTTTAAATGTTTTCTAGGGTTCCTCATGGTATAATATTCTGCTACGCCACAAAATAATCACGCCATCTCACGAGGGTTTCTGGCAATTTTGCTGCCTCATCCGGAGCGCAGGGCGCATCCAACAGGCTTGCAGCACTACTGGTCATGGGGTCTACCTGAGCCGTTCAGTTCAGGGTTTAAGCTGGGTTGCTGTTAAGGAACTTAAATTAAGTTACCAAAATGGGTATATATAGTAAATAATAGGGTTTCCCCAGACAGCAACCCAGTAAGGTTTAGGGATGAGGGTTTAGTTAGCTACTGATCCAACCCTGGCACAGTGTCTAGAAGGGGTCATATTAAGGGCTTTATCTAGCTACGTTCTCAATTTTTTCCAGCTGTTACAGAGTGGGGGCAGTACCCAAAGCTTAGGGTTTAGGGTAGACGGGCGGTTTTTGCGGACAGCAAATACGGGATGTTTTCAAAACATAAGGCCTTCGAACCGATAGGGTATATGTAGGTTACAGAGACGTAAGGACCTCTAGCCATTAGCAGGCCCTCCACTTTCTTCTTTCCCAAGTACTGGATTCTCAAAAAGGACAGAAGTTTGCTAGTCCTAGATGGAACCTTGAGTTTTCTCCACTAGGAACCATGCTGTATGGAATCTCTCACTTGAAGTTAGTTGTGAAGCAAGAAGAATATTTTGATGAACTATTGGCACCTCTGCGGCCACTATGTGAGAGTGGGAAGCTGGCAGATTCACAATACTTTAAGCCTGTGAAGTTTAGTTAGGCCTTTAAAGTCCCAGCATACTTTTGACAGAGGAAAAATCCTACACCACCTTGAGCACTCTTCATCCTGGGAAGTAGAGTAGTTGAGGAAACCTAGGCAGTGGAAGATCCCCCTGCCCAAATAACTGGGTTGCTGTTAATTAAGGAACTTAAATCAAGTTACCATAATGGGTATATATATATGTAATAATTACTATGGTTTCCTTTATAAACAACTGACATTAAGTTCCTCAACAGCAACCAGATAACGTACAGGGGCTTCCCAAATTTCTGGTTCCCTTCTTTCGGGTCCGTAAAATGAGCGCCATATAGGTTTTTGGCACTTGTCTTTGAAAAGGAGGGCGTCTTCAGCGTAAAAAAGCTTCAATACAATATGCCACACCTTCATCAACCTTTCCAGCTACAAACTTTCCAGCTACAAACCTTGATTTAGCCGACAAACCCTTCGTGGGGCCTTTCATACTCCTAAACAACCATACGCAATGAAGGCGCTGAACTTTGTACTCTGAACACCCTCAAAACTCTCGAAATATAACCCTAATATCAACCCTAGATCCCCAAACCCTAAATAGTGGTTTCCATTTTCTCTCCCATTGTCCCAATTTAACCCTAATATTACCCCTAAAGCCTCAAACCCAAGAACTTGAGCTAGAGTCCAAACTCCTAGTATCCCCCTTAATAAGCCGTATACTAGTTCCCTAAGCATTCCCCTATATAACCCCCCTTTAAGGAGTTTAGACTATTGCTTCACTTTGTGGCATGCTGCAAGAGTGACGACGATGGGACGCTTTTGCCTGGCGCGTGCAGCTGCCCCGAACTAACCTGGAAACCCAACAGAGGCCAGGAGCAACCATTGGCCCTTGAAAAAGGAGCTACATGGGGTTCCATGTTTGGATGGCTTATGGTAGAGGCTTGCTTCTCGTAGGGCTCTAGAGCGCTGCTTTGCAGGAGCTTTAAGGCTTTTGGGATCAGCATGTTGGGTTATTCACGTATGTAGCGTCGAGGGCAGGAGATTTTCCAAAGAGTACTTACGCCACTGGGAACCCATTGGCAAGGCTGACATACAGGGTTGATGCGGATACAGGGGTTTCTAAAAAATTAGGGCTCCGCTCAGTGGACAAGCAGACAACAAAGGGAACTTGACATTTCTTGTCATGAAAATGACAAAGGGGGGTATGCGAGGCTGCCTGCTTTCGAAGACGTCCAAGGGTGAGGAATCCCTTTTTAACCCGTATATAACCTCTACATTACCCCGTATTGCCCCTATATGGCTCCCATATGGAGGGGGACCCCAATATGGACCCCAAAATACTATAGTCCTTATTATTGGGACCCCACAAAAGGTACCCCTAATTTTGGGAAACCCCTATATTGCTCCCATATAAACCTCATATCAACCCGAGACTGTTGGGCAAAGTTGCCTGCAGGCCCAGGGACACTTGAGCATATGGCAGTGATGGGGATGAAATGGGCGACAAGAATACAAGGATTTTTGTTAACCCCAACCCCCAAAATAAGCACCCTATAGCCATCATATGATAGTCATAGGGTTCTGATTTTGGCTTTGGGGTTACCGAAATCCTGTTATGGGCAACAAGCGGCTTCTGGGGGTCATTCGTATGCTTCCGAAGACTTTCTACGTCCGCTTGACCTTGTAACCCACAACCTATCCTGCCTACAAAGTTTTAAGCTACTACATTATAATATGGGTTATATTGGGATAATGGAAAGCAAATGGAAACTACTATAATAGACAAAGTAGTATAATTGGGTTTAGGGTTTAGGGTTATATACGGGTTATCCAACTATGAATCAGATGTCATCCCGGCAGTCAGCTCTTATGTGAATGTCTACTTGCTAGTATTGCTCTGATGTGATGGTTACTATGACCATTATTACTATGGTTACTATTGCTATTACCATTCATATTATTTGAACTACCCTTAATATTATCATCATTACTAGTGTTACTTTTCTCTTGCTATTCGTATCTTAACTACTATGGGGCTTGGTAAGACTGATTGGCCCCGCCTGGACTTGCTGCTGCTTAACGGGCAGAAGACACAGTGAATCTAGGCACTATCATAAGGGGTTTTTGGGGGTAAGGGTGCTATCATAAGGGGTTTAGGGTTTAGGGTGCTATCATAAAGGGTTTAAGGTTTAGGGTACTATCATAAGGGATCATATACGGATTAGGCTAGTTTAGGGTTTAGGGTACTATCACAAGGGGTTATATAGGGTTTAGGGTACTATCGTCAGGGGTCATAGAGGGGCAACCACAAGGATCCACTCGCCCACTCTCCCTGAATCACCATCAATTTGGATGTTTTCCATAAACCCTAAACCCTAAACCCTAAGCCCTAGCATTGGTGGTTAAGATGGTACATAGCTGGCCACAAAACTTCAACTCACTGGTTCTTGGCAGGGAATAAGGGAATATAATTTCCATATAATCCCTAGATAATGTACTCTCTTATTCCCTACTAAGAACCAATAAGTTCAACCCAAATAAGGGACTATAATTCCCATACAATCCCTCTATATATATATGCTACCCCCCCCCCTCCCCCCCAAAACCTACGTTTTACAGAAAAACCATGGCCTGCACGCTAGAAAACCCCTTCCAAGTAGCCTTTCCTGGGAAATATATACATTTCATTACGATCTTCCATTCATGAGACTGCAATGCTTGCCTGGCAGAGTTGC
>CAJNIZ010043187.1:0-11232 GCA_905231905.1 Symbiodinium pilosum
GCACCCCCCCCACCCTCCCCACCCCCCCCACCCCCCACCCCCCCACACCCCTCCAAATAAGAGGGTGGTTATGCGGGGTGCTGGGTTGCACCCTCCCGTGGCCCCTGAAGCGCCAGTAAGCCCTAAATCCTGAAATCCTAAATCTTAAGCCCGGCCCGGAAAGCCAGACAAATTGGCTACTTCAACGCCAAGTCGTAGGAAATCAGGGGACGGTAAATCAAAATGATGCCCTACTGGCTTTCCAAGTATGCCCAACTGGCCAAGGCGACACGGTGCCAGAATGCCATGAGAAAGCTTGGCTTCCTGTGGATCATGGATCTCCTGAGTCTCCCCATTCCTAGGGATCTGAAACTCAGATCCCTAAGGCCCTTGGGTTTAGGGTCGCAGGACATATTGCCCCGAGAATGGAGAAGTCAGCTGGCAAAGAACATGGGATATGCCATGGAACCTTGGGTTGCATAGTGGTGTATACTGGATTCTTGTTGAACAACATCTTTCATTTTTATGTATACCTGGGTCCAACACAGATTACAAATAATCTTTTGAAATAGTCTTTAAAACAAGAACCCAATATAGGGTAGTTGATCCAATTTCCTGATTCCAAAAGGATCACTGAATGATTTCCCCAAAGGGCTTTTCAGATTCTCTAGATCAACCCCAGCAGGCTGAAGGTGGGCCTAAAAAGAGGCATGTTACAGGTGAGGCGTGGTGAGGGGGAAGAGATCCATCTCAGGATCCTGAACGCAGATGACAATCTGCAATAGGACGTGCCGCGCACTGGCTGAATCTTGCAGTGCGCCGAATTCATCTGAAGGGAGATTGATGATGCTCCCCCTTGCAGCAGCAGAAGGAATGCCGCGTGTTGGGTGAAGCGCGTGCAAAACACCTTTCTTGAATGGTCGCAGACGTGTGTCATGGCATCGATACCGCCAGCAACCCCAGCAGATGAACACAGGTCTGTAGGTGTGGTAAATAGTAAACCCTCCCGGATATGAACTTCCTAAAGCTATTGTAGAGGAACAAATCGTTGCCACTGTCACAAGGTTTTGAGGTTTGTTTGAGGAACTCTATACCACAAGTATGCCAGGAATCCAGGACCATGATATTGGCAGTTACGTAGTCTGCTACATGATGCCTTAGTGGTACACGCCCAGTGTAAAACTGCAGAATCGCCCTATGTATGCGTATCCTGCCACAGCAACCTCAAGCAACTTCGTCTTGGAATCGTCGCACTCATCGTTGCAGAGGTTTCAATCGATCTGAAAGCGAGATCCCACACTTATAGGAACTGTGCTTTCTGCTGGATTTCTCTGGCTACTGCATACCTCTACAACGTCTTGGAGCCCGCGCAGTTCAGTCCCACACTTTGCAAATGGCTGATGGGTAGGGAATGAGTGCATCGGCCAACACCATGAATCCCCGTGAATAAGCTTCTGAACTGTAAGAAGATTCACAGGATCTAAATCCTAAGCCCGTAAACTCCTGAACTCCTAGCCGCGGGTGATTGGGGAACTGGTAAAACAAGGTACCAGGTGGGCAAGCCCTCTGGCTACGTGATGTCTTTGGATGCTTTGGTTTAGGTTTTAGGATTTGGGTGGTTGTCAAAATTATGACCCTTTTTGGAACCCTATTATAATACGGCACCTAATATTTAGGGTACCCAAAAAGGGGTCATAATTTTGACAACCACCCATTTAGGGTCTAGGGCTCCCTAAGCCCTAGACCCTAAACCCTAAACCCTAAACCCTAAGCCCTAAACCCTAAACCCTAAGCCCTAAACCCTAAGCCCGAAACCCTAAGCCCTAACCCTAAACCCTAAACCCTAAACCCTAGACCCTAAACCCTAATGCCCTCCGACAAGCACTGTACGTCGTCATGCATGAAGTCATGCTCGAGGTAGGACTTACCCAAATTACTGGGTTGCTTTTAAGGACCTTAAGTTTAGTTACCACATTGAGAATGTAGGAATTCACAGGGTTTCCTTACCAAGGTAATTCAACCAAAGTTCCTGAACAGCAATCCAGATCATTGATTGACCCTCCTTTTCTTGGCTCAAATGTGTTTCATTGCAGCAAAGCTTGAGCATCAGCTTCAACACCAGATTCGAACTGTCTGAGGTTTAGAGTTTAGGGTTGGGAGTTTAGGGCTTAGAGCTTAGGCTTCAGGCTTTAGGGTTCAGAGTTTAGCGTTTTGAGTTTAGGGTTTAGGGCTCAGAGTTTAGGGTTTAGGGCTTAGAGTTTAGGCTTTACGGTTGACAGTTTAGGGTTTAAAGTTTCAGGTCTAGGGTGTAGGGCTCAGGGTTCAACCCTAAACCCTCGTTTTGTGGGCTTGACTAACCAAATCCCCTGACACCCCTACCTAATCGGTGCCGCCTCGTTCGGAGGGAGCTTCCGCTGAATCAAGGCATCTGGCGGGATGAGCACCCTAAGCCTTAATCTCTTCCCCTAACTGTTAGTTCCCATAAATAGGGGGTCAGCGCCGGTAGGGTCTTACTTGTCTTTAGAGAACAGCCCTTGCTGAGGTGCAGATATAAGTGTGGATGTGGGGTACATCGCTGCATATGCGAAGCAGGGTACGTCCGACTTGCGTTGCAGTATGATCTTCAGAAGTGGTTTTGAACAAGGACCTGCAGACTTAGGCACGCCAGAGTTTTAAAGTGGACATCAGGCACGTGATGGGTACAAGGAGCCAAACAGATATGGGTATGTCGGATATGTGCAAGCAGTTCTACCACTTTGGTGTGGGCAACATGCCTCGGACTGATTCTACCAGGCAGCCAATTTATGGAATTTCCCTGCCTATTCTCTAGCACGTCAGTCCCAAGTTGGATTGAAGCGCAGGAGTAAGAATTAGAACGTTTACTCATGTCCATTTAAAGAGGCCAGGCGACATCGCGTTCAAGTCCCAGGCAATCCTTTTATCGTTCCGAATGCCGAGCTCCAAACTCAAAACTCCAAACCAGAACAAATTGAAGATCCTCATGTATAGAACATTCAGGCTCGATGGTGGACCCCATAGCCTAAACCCTTTGCCTTTAAACAAGCTAGAAACATTAAGAGCACACCCACAACCCCCCCAAAAAACGGAGGAGGGGCCTTCCGCATCTCATGGCGTTTAGGGATACTAGCGCCAATAACGGACGATCAAATGGACAAGACAATGGAAAATGAAATGGGAACTGAACTGGTCTTATAGAGGGTTGATAGGGAGACTTACCAATATCGCGGTCCCAGATTCCTTGCACGTTTATGGTAGAGGGTACCTGAAAACAGACCCTAAAACGATATTGGTGACAAGTAGGCCGCTACATGAAATTGATGTGCAATATGATTCTGCATCATCCCCTTTGTTGCATCTGCCTGGACGGTCTATGTATTATTTTTCCGTGCTCCCAGTTCCATGCAGGCATGGAGTCAAACTTTGCGCGCGGGATTTCTTGGACAAGCGCCCCTAAACGCCGAAGGGGGCAGACAGAAAAGAAGCCTCCTGAACAAACCCCCCTGCGCCTTCGGTCCAATTCAGGGGTTTCCCGCTACAATGCTTACAGTAGTGGGGGGTACATCTGATGAAGGCTACCACATACTCGTATCCCCAAGCACTCAAAATAACTTTATCGAACCCTTTGATGGCTATACGTAGAGCCCTGTGAACCCCAAACCTATACCGGCCAGAATTTTCCTAAATCCTAGCCCTAGGCCCTACACCCTAAACTCCAAACCCCAAACTCTAAACCCAAAACATTCTGGCTTTACCGCGTCTCAACATATCATGAAGGAAGCTTAAAACCATACATGCTGCAGGGCACACCACCCCAAACTCCACCACATCCGGCTGCCTTGAAGATAGTTATACACGGCCATCTATGCTTTTCACGCGACATGTGTGCTGACCCACCCTTCAAGTCAAGAACAGGTCTGCGCCTGGCACTTTCACGATAGTTTGCTGGAAGGCGGGAGGCTGCTGCGGATGTGCCTGAGGTTTGAAGCTGGGTATTTAGGAACTAGAGGTTTATATGATATCTGATGAGGGTGGCGCTTAGGGTCTAAGCCTAAACCCTAGAGAACAGTTACTGCACTTGGTTTAGAGTTGGGTGTCTGGGAGTTGAGGGTAAGTTCAACGCTCGGCGTACCTACAAGTGCCTCACTAATCTTCATTTAGGATTTATAGGGCTTAGGGTTTAGAGTTCAGCATCTTTCAACAGTTGTGCCCGAATGGGAGCTAGGGCTCCAGAGTTTGGCTTTAGGGTGTGAGAGCTCGAGGTTAAGGACCATTGTCAAACCCAATTAATACGGACTAGGTCCCTTTACAGAGGCTTTAGGGTTAGGTTTAGGGTGTAGGGTTTAGGGTTTAGGGTTTAGGGTTGGGGCCGGAGGAACCAAAGCCCTCGGTCGTCCAGGTCCTGATGAGAGTGAGTTTGCAAGTATCTGACCTCGCATGCTAGTTTCCATTTGGGATGCTCGTGCCCGCTGGATGCGGGCCATGCCTCGAGATCTGACATGACTAATAGGAGAAAGTATAGGGCTTCTGCAATATGGATAATACTCCCCGAAAGTACTTGAAAACGCGCACCTCCTAGTTGAATCCAAGTACCCAACTGGAAAGGGTTCTGCAGCTTGGGGCACTTGAAAGTTCATGATGGGACTTAGTCACGACGTACTGGGCAAAGCACTGCTTAACCGCCCCAACTGGAAATTTATAGGCTATCCAGATTATGAAGGGATAGAAACCCCAATTAGGACTAGTTACTGAGCCCCATGAACTAGTGGGCTCTCCAGCTGTCTATGTATGGCTCGGGGGGGTGAGTTCATGGAGTTGGGCACGCGGGCAGCACAAGCCCAGCATAAAGTCTTCATAGTGAGGAGCCCGCCAGTTCCGGATCCTAGGCCTGTAATCTCCTCAGACCTATAATACAAAAATCAGGGATTCCTTGGGGTTATACTGAAATCAAAATTCTGAATAATTCCTACGGAGATTGCAGGAACCATGGTCACTCAAAATGGCACCACATCAGCCTAGGGCTCCTCGAGGCCAAGTAGGCGAAGTGTAGAACTGCACTAGAACTGCACAAGCTTTGAGGGGGATAATGCAGAGGTCCAGGGATTTCCAAGCTCTTGAAGGTTCGGGTTTAGGGTTTAGGGTTCAGGGATGAGGGTTCATCAGGGATGCACGTTGACCTCCTTCTAGCCTCTGGGATCCGGAGGGATACAAAAGAGCATGTTCTCCGATCATCCGTTCTGAAAGTATTCAGCCCTCGCCCGAGCAGCATGCACATGTATGATGTTCACCTCATATGTGTTTGGGGTGTGGAGACTCTGGAAACTCTGAGCTAACATGTCCAAGAAAAGGTCTGGGGTATGTGTTTTGCTCCTAGTTTGTCTCCGTGGCATCTCGATCCAGGCACGATCACAGACATGGAGCTCATGCCTGGGGAGGCGGGAGGTTCCAAGCAAAGAGCATCCCGGCTTGTTGCCTTGTCAGGGAATTTGGGTTTAGGGTGTAGAGTTTAGGGTTGGTCGTTGTTGGATATTTTGTTTGTTGAAGTTATGTTAATACAAAACATTAATGAGCAAACAACACCCCGCAAGGAAGCAGCTGAATTCCCCCATACTCCCTCCCACCCCGGAACAATGAACATCCTCCCTCTCAGCATTGCATTATATTGGGTAGAGTTGGTTAATGCAAGCCCTGGGCCCCAAACCAGGGAGTATTTTGTAATTCAGTGGAGTTTAATTGAGAGTTTAGGGAGTTCCGGGACATCTCGGAGTATCAAGTGGTAAATCGATGGGATGAATGTAACCCTAAACCCCTGGGATTATGGAGGAGTTTTGCAGGGGTTACCATCCCGAGGCCCTACTACTACATGCCCCACACCTGAACAAGAACTATTGCTGCAGTCCAAATTCCCTTGCAGGGGGTTATAAAGGGGACTATTTTAGAGGGTTATTCAGGGGGATGCTAGGAGTTTAGAATATAGCTGCAAAATATTGCCAGTGCTTTCGCCGGTGTAGAGTAGTGGCAGTACATTGTTTGGGTGGTCTGGGGGTGAAGAGATGATGTTTTAAAATGTCCACAGCTGAGGGGCGCTACAACCGTGAGAGCCCCCGAGATTTCCTTCATTCATCCCCTAAACCCTAAGCTCGAAAAAGCTGCAGAAGATTTAAACTACATATTTCTGAGCTTGCAGGCCTCCAGCAAATTCTCTCATTGGCCGTCTCTTGTGTAACAAATGTTGTTGGGTTCCCCTGCCACAGACCGTTATTTACCCTTATACATCCCCTTATAGCCCTTATATAGCCCCTATATGATTCCTTACACAACCCTATATATCCTTTAACATTCTCTGTATGGTGCCAACTTTGAGGCTGCCAAGACGAAGTGCTTCAGTGCTATGCTCTCCGGACTGGACATCGCTGCTCAAGCCTTGGAGCAGAGCTTTCAAAACTACTCCCTGTTGCTTTTTTAGGGAATGCGAGAGTGGATCATATGGACTGTCATAGGGGAGTACATAGAGACTGGTATGCGGATCCATTCCCTCATTCCCTACGAATTGCAAGGTAGGCAAGAGTGAGAATCGAATGGCAAGTTGAGCAGGTGCGTCGGCCGCAGGCAATCATTTTAAGCCGGCTTCTCAGAAATGCTGCTAACACCAAGTCCATGTTTGCACCTGCGAATGCCACTAGGTCCCACAATGGAGCTGGCACAGCAAAACCAAGAGCTCCTCAAGAGTATCGCACTTGTGAATGCCACCAGGTCCGACGAGCGATCTTGCAAAGCGCAACTATGACCTCATGAACCTGATTGGGCATTTCTGGCATGCTTTAGGATTGATGAGTGGCAAGTCTTGAATGGGGACGATTCGCATGCTCAGCATTTCAGTGTCCATCATGTGTTGCAGGCTTGGGATTGGCCTCAACGCAAAGCTCGTGGGCCCTGGAACGGAGCGGAAGTTGTGCTCATTGCATGATGGAGTTCTGGACCACAAAATCTCATTCCATTCCATGGCCTGGTGGAGGAACGCGTGCGCAAAACCATCGACGCCCAGATCCTCTTGGGCACGCCGGGCAAAATCATGGACAAAGGGGGTTGAAAATGCTTGCAGCTGACATGTTCTGGAGGGTTTTTTGGCTGAACCTTGATGTTAAGCCGTGTGCCGCCTCGCAGGACATGTGCAACAAAAGGGTCGCCATCGTGAAGGAGCTGAACATGTTAGTACTCGACGAAGTGGACATCATGTTGGACCAGGACGCTGAGCCCCCACCTAATATGCAAGCCACGGCCAAAGACCACTACTCCTGCAGGAGAACTGGCTCGGAACCCATGTCTTCGACATCAGGAACCGCTGCCCAGCAAAGATCCAGGCAGTTGTTCGTTTTGCTTTCCATTTCCCTTTCCATTATCCCTAAATAACCCCTAAATAGTACCCTAAACCCTAAATAGTAGCTTCCATTTTCTTTTCCATTATCCCTATATAACCCCTAAATAGTACCCCATGCGTTTTTGTGTTGCCACAATCAGCTGCTTCTGCACTTCCACAAGTTCGTGCTGCTCCAAACCACTTCATGGCTTACGTGCGTAAAGCATGAAGAGCAGTGATGCTGTCGTCAGCTCCTCTAGAGAATACCACGCAGAAACATACGCCTCCAGCCAGCCAAGGCTGGGCCGAATGCTTCTAACGCACATTGATTAAAAACCCTACTTGGAGGACCAACGTAGTAAGTATACTTGTAATATAAGCCATATGGTAACCTCAATTATCCCAATGAATAGCCTACTTATTCAGTGCTCCTGACCCTTGAAGTAATTCCTAAACCCGGCCTTTGACATCTAGAAAGGGTTTAAGACTTACGGTCTCAGGCTGGTATACGTTTCAGCTTGAGACCCAAATCCTGAACAAGACAATGCTTCAAGTCCGCAGGTGATCCGACTGAGCCGTTTGAAAGAGAAGGCAAGTCATAGGGACCAGTCGGCACGCAGCAGCAAAACAAGAGCCCTCTCGCAGCTTCAGCGTCTAAGTGAATTGACGTCACTAAGGTATTTGGCCCACATTTGTTCTCAGGTAAGAAGTTCGAGCTTGTGAAAGGTTGCAATCAGCCCTGCTGGCTCTCGTGGGTTCGCATCAACAACCCATGCAGTTGTTCCTGCCTCGACCGGTAATCATTCTGATGTCACAAGAGAGCAAAACCACAGCAGTTTGGGGATCAGTCGTTGTGCATGCGAATTTTAAGGCATGAAGCTGGAAGCATGTCGCAAGGCAGCCTCTCCATGAATGGCACGTTTTGGAGGCATTTTGGAACCGCTTCAGCGTGTCCCTTGAATTGTGCCCTACTCAAATGGTAGTTTCCCTAACTCGCGCACCCCAATATAAACCCCAAATATTATAACCCTGATTATAAGAACACCCAAAAAGGTACCCCGCAATTCTGGGAAACCACAAATTGCTTCGTGCAAAGGCAGACTTTGGAAGCTGCCATGTTCAAGTGCAAAAGTTTTTTAGGTCAACTACCCAGTCTTTGGTAATGAACAGGACGATCAGGACGATCAGTGCTAATTTGAAGCAGGCACTAATATCTTTTCGTAGTCTTCATGATCCATTTCCCCTTGGTTACTAATTACCCCTTAACCTTGAACCCTAAACCTTTACTAAGCACCATGGAGGCGGGTTTCTTGGATCAACGGCTGTCGCGAAGTGATCCTGTCATGACGTAACAGGGCTGTCTGGCTGCATGCAGAGTTTGATCCCAAGTACCCTCTTGTGGAGTCATGGAATCCGTGTGGGGGTCTGGGAATGAGGCGTCATTTTGAGCTATAGTATAAATTTCTTAAAGAGGCTTATATAGAGGATTATATAGGGGACTATTATAGGGGTCATTAGGGGGGAGACTAGGAGATTATATCTAGCCCACGGCTCATTTGAGACGCAGTGCTTTCTTTTGACGCGGGTTTCGGAATTTATTTTCTTTGCGTTCCGTCGACCATGCCTGTCGATTCTCCTGGTCAGAAGTCTTAGCTTGGAATATTGACAGACTGAATATAAGACTATGTTTGGTTGAGCTGGCATTCTGAAACACAAAAAACGTGTTTCAATTTGCAATTCCGAGTTTGGCTCAAAATCCGCTCAGAGCGTCCCGCTGAGCGGTCATGCCAGGCCAGCAAAGTTGAAGACTCACATGCGCGGCCCATAACTTGGAGCCTCATACTGTGCTTCAGGATCCAGTGAAGCCTTCCACAACCTTAAATCCAAAACCCCAAATCCTAAACCGTAAGCTCCAAGCCGTACATCCTGAACCCTAAGACCTGAACCCTGCCAGAGTTGCCGTAGAATCCCTCTGCAGCGCTGAGCCGCCCATTGGTAATGCCGCAATCGGCATCACCGGGCAAAGTCCCGCTCAAGGCGGGACATTGGAGTTTAGGGTTAGGGTAGGGTGTAGGATTTCGTGTGTACTGTTGATGGTTTAGGGTGAAGGTTTAGGGCTTGGGATGAAGGGATTTTTTTTGGAATACAACTCGAGTAGAAGCCTTAGTCCAGAGCATACCATTTTATCCTTAGGGTCCCGATGGGTCCGCCCGATTTGGTTGAGATGCCTGGGGGTGAGTCTTCCGTCCTTGGTGCTGGCGATTTTTAAGCTCAGGGTTCCAAGGTACGTAAAAATATTTTCGCAAGTTGCATATTATACAGTCCGTATCAAAGCAGCCCCATAATGACTTGAGGTGCAGCAAGAGGTTGCAGGTCGTGAGCAGAACAGCGTAGAGGAGGTGTTTCCAGGAGGCAAATGGCTTCCCTTGCCACCACATATACTACACGCCCACCCAGGTTCCCCCTGACTGAAGCTGATTCAAGGTTAGCTACGGCACGGGAAACATTACGGGGGCAGGGGGGTTTGGTTAGGAAAGGGTGTTCACCAGGAATCTTGTCAGCTCACATATGTTGTTCGAATTAGAAGCATTGGTTTGCAAAGATAACGTGTGTACTCTGTGACATTAGTTGTCAAATGCATTGGTGTACTTGAAAAAAGCCAAATGGTTTTGGATTTGGGCTTTCTTTTTTGGCTCCATGGTTTAACTTTCGGATGTTTGGCTTGGGCGTGCAGAGTCTTATTTTTCATTTCATCTTCCGGTGCAGGGTTTACAGGTAGCATGGGCAGCGGAGTCATTCCAATTTTTACCCATGATGCGTCATTCGAAGAATCTGGTGTTAATGAAAAGTGCAGCTCTTCCGGAAAGAGAGCCGTAATTCGGAAAGAGAAGAGTTGAAACATGGTTGATGGTTCTTCGCGAAGCTCGCACTTTTGGAGTTGACCAAAAAATTCCTGAACACAAAACATCCAAAGCGCAACTCCCTCGTAAGTGGTTGTCTTGCACAACAAAAGGTAATCCAACTTTATCCTCACTACCGTGCGATCACCATTAATACGAGGCTCTCAAAAGGTAGGCTTCATTTTTTGAAGCCCACCATGAAGACTAGCCTCTGGACAAGACTCTACACGATCTGTGTAGTCTGCTACTATGCTCATTACGGAGCATTTCGCTTTTGATAATTCCCTACGTCATCCCACGTTTATCCCTATGCTCCTCTCACCTGATCCACTCCAGAACAAGAAGCCCGAATCCTCCGCACGCCCCAGAAATCATGCAAATTTTGCTTATAGCATCTAAAGCTCCCAAGTCCGGCATGCAAACCTTCAACCCAAAAACCCTGATCAGCAAACCTAAAACGAAGCATTTTGACCCAACACCCCAAGCGTTCAACCCCCGAACTCAAGCCCCTAAAGCCGACACCCTAAACCAAAGACGCTAACGTAAAAACCTGACGAGTCGCCAAGGTTGTTCCTTTATAATCCGTAAAATGACCTCAGTATAAGGTTCAGAATTTAGGGTTAATATGTCCCAGACTCCGACTACTATCATTTGTAACCCCTTACATAAGCCATGTTTCCATTGCCCTTTCCCATTTGACATCACGATTTTCTACTTCTACTTATTTGCTTAAACCCTACCCTAAACCCTATATGAACCCTATCAATCTCTCATCCCTTAGCCCTGCACCGTGACTCAAACCCCAAGTAATCCCACACCCCGAGGCCACAGAGAAAAAATCGACAGGTAGCAAAGCCAAAGGCGTGGACATCCGGCTTTTCAATTGGAGTTTGCAGGGTTCCCTACAAGTCCAATGTTGCACCTTTTAGTTGGTTGTAAGGGGTGCGAAACACGGAACATAGTCCTTTCAGCGAACTG